>JAUBNQ010000017.1:7937493-7960592 GCA_032353495.1 Ctenopoma kingsleyae | reverse complement strand
GTGTTGTGTTTAGACATTGGGGAACATGGAGGAAACGTTTGTGAAATGTGTTTTAGCATTTGAGAAAAACTGTAATGACATTATGGCATTCTTGCCAACAACAGTAAACAATCAGAAATGTATTGGTTCTGTTAATATGATGAGTAACAATACTAGAATCTAGTACTAGATCACATATGAACTACTGTCTGTAGTTCATGTTACTGTGCTTACAGGGCACACTGCTTCTTTTTGCTTACAGCTCTCCTCAACTTTGCCCTCAGGTGAAGATAGGCAGAGATTGCAGAAGCTCTGTGATAAATGATTGATGAAACAATGGTTTTAAAATCAGTCACTGAGCAAAAACTATACTCTCTGGCTGATAATAGCAAATGAGAACTGTAATTTGTGATTCTGGTCACATGCAGACCATATTCCTATTACATAATTTGTATAATAGGTGAAGAGCTACTTAAAATTCAATGTTCAAACATGAGAAGGAATTTGGAAGAATTAAGGAAATATTCTCATTATGAGAGGCTAGTCTGGCTGGTTCTTGATCACTTCCTGGCTGTTCAATCAACTTTACAGCATGTGGACAGCCCTGTGTGCTTAATCATTTTTTATCACAATCTAAATATCTGAGCCACCACACAGCCACATTTAGCATATCTGTCAACATTGATGCATGTCATGCACAAATAACGATGCATGGCTATGTGCATCGTTATTTGTGCATTACATGCACTGCAACTGACAGTGTATAGTATATTACTGCAGGAGGTTTAACAAGATGTGACCAAACCTCTTACTGATTCCTGGTCAGGAAAATCCATATGTGACATAAGACCTACATCTAGCGGCCAGTGCAATAATGTCACATTCTCAGTCACAAAATTGCAATGTAAATGTTTTCTGACATGAAATGATTGTAATATCATCTTGCCACAATAAAAGTATCAAATGCAAACATATATTTTAAACATTAAAGTTAATAATAATACACAGTCGCGCTTTGAGATAGATCTTTGGCTTGTGTTCTAGTTTGATTTTTGGTGACAGAGTGTTAGCTTCCATAGGTTTTTTTGGACGGCCAATACATATCAGCAGTTAGGCAACCTCATTTCTAATCCAAACCTTATGTCTACAGGCATATCCATCCTTTTAACAATACACATATTTTTAAAGCGAAAAAATGTGTGGATATTATATTATGTTAATTCATATAGTGATAACACAAACATTAAAAGTTATGTTTCCCTCTATTTAAACAAAGATGCTACAACTGACAGGATGACACATATATAGTTGTATATGTTTCCATATGATTATGTATAATCTTAACCTCACAATGTAATGTTCCTTAAGATGATTTTTGTTGTTTGTCGCTGTATAAATAAAGCGAATTGAGCTGAAACTGTTATTACTTCCGATTGTCTCAAAAAAGGTTTTTCATTAACAACTGGACTTGTTTTAGTTCCATGACGACGTTTTACCCTTCTATTCCAGAGGGCTTTCTCAAGTCTGACAAGTCCAGTTGCTATTGAAAAACCTTTTTTGAGATAACCATGACCTGGATGACTGAGAACCTCTACAGATATTGACTTCCGGTTTTGTTTGACCAATTTCCCTTGTTTTTACGAGTTAGTAGATATTTATGTGGTTATTAAGATTGCTTAGTGTATATCCTAAAGCTGATCTACAAAAACGAAATGAATTATTACATTGAATAACGTGAGAAATTTATTTCCTATGTCATTATCGTTCTGTCGTTTCTGTAGGGAGGGCAATGCTCCTTTAAATACTCTTTGATAGCACATCTGTTCGTTCATTGGCTGTTTGTCACATATCCCACAATCCACTGCTTTGCTACTTCCTTTTTCCTTTCGGCCATTTTCCTCCCTCGTAGGTATGAGAATTTTTCTCTACAGATTTCAATATAATCTGTTTTAATCCTTAGTTTTTAACCAGTGTTTATAAAATTGTCTTATATCTTGAAATAGTGTGTTTCGTCACCTTTGAAATAAGGTGATTATTGTTATAGATTTATTCCTAGAAATGCAGAATAGCCTATGTTTTAGTGGCGGTGCCTGGTCAAGTGGTGTTTGTGTGTGACTTAGCATTGCCGTTAAAAGCTACCTTTTGTAGCACCATATTTTTTATTAATATCCCTTAAAATACAAATGAGCATACGCGATGAATATCGCAGACAACAAATTACGGCATGTAGCACCCGGTAACATGATTTGCTAATCACAATAGCTATAGTTACAATAGCCTAGTTAGCTTCTCATGTCAGATCTAGCTGTGTGCCGGCATGACAGTCTACCTCACGTCCCTGTGCCATGCTGTGTTGCAGGGACGTAGGCAACCATGGCCCCCAGCCGGAATGGAATGATTCTGAACCCTCACTTCCACAAAGACTGGCAGAAAAGAGTGCGTACCTGGTTTAACCAGCCAGCCAGGAAGATCCGCAGGTAAGAACTGCCTGGTGTTCCAAGAGATGCTAACTTCAGCTAACGTACTGCTAAGCTGCTTCATGAGGGAATAGTACAGTCACTACGTTGGCAATGTGTTGAGCTTCACTGTTACAAGTCACAAGCTAGTGTAATTAAGTTATAGGGTAAGGATCAAAGTTGCAAGGATGAACATCAGTACAACATGAGCAAGGAAAGTACATTTTAACGTTTAAATACACGTACGTACATTTTCCACTTATTGGAAAGAATTTCAACAAAAAATATAAGGATGTTTTGCCACTGTTGATTGGGGATTAGATTATAAGTTATTTTATGGTGAACTAGAGACCAAGTGGTAGTGTAAATAATACTAGTAGTACACTGATTCTGCAGTTGCTGCCTTAGGCTCCTCAAATAATTACAGCTCTTTTGTAGCTACTAGACTGCGATGTTAGAATGCCATATTTTTGAAGCACATTAGCGGTTGTATACAAGTCTGTTAGAAATTAGTTTTTGGGGCGTTCTTTTGAAATAAATGGGTTTAGGGAAAGCTTTTAGGGCTCCTGTTTAGTATGAGTTGGTCATATAAGTCCAGCATTAGGATTGCATGGTTGCTGTACATGGTTTGCAGGTTGCAGCCTTTTTCTCACCACAAAACTATCACAGCAAACATAATGTAGTAATTTTCTTTGTTAAACACAAAATGTGAGTAGTCAAGTCCTTGGTTAAATTGTGAGAAGAGAATGAGGGACATAATCAAAATGTTATTTTCCTAATTCTGTGAACTAAAGAAGAAATTACAAAACTCCCAGCAGACCTTTCAAACTTTGGAATCAGATATTCTGGCATTTTCAGTGCCCCACTACTGCATGTCTTGTTTACACAAAATTTTTAATATAGTCAAACCTCAATCATGTAATGTTAAACTAAAGCAAAAAGCACAATGCTCATCAGTGTCTCAAAAAGCTTTTTTAAATTAAGTTTATCTTAATATCACATTGAGATTCAGTGAAAACATAAGTTTGACTAATATGCCTCTTTCCTTAGACGAAAGGCTCGACAGGCCAAGGCCCGTCGTATTGCTCCTCGTCCTGTTGCTGGACCGCTGAGGCCACAGGTCAGGTGTCCCACAATCAGGTATCACACCAAGGTTCGTGCCGGACGTGGCTTCACCCTGGAGGAACTCAAGGTAATACTTTTCCCTTGTCGAATTCTCCCTTTGAAAAATAAAAAAAGCTCATTGACTATCTCACTGTTTAGATAGTTTGATACTGTTAGTGTACTGTGATTCGTGTGGGGGTATCCCGATGCTCTTTGGGACTTAGGGTTAGGGTTACCTAGCCCTTCAAACTGAGGGTTTTCAGAGGCAGACTCAAAACTGGTATGAGATATTACCCAGAATACCTTACAAATAATCAGCACTACAATACTTTATTTTAATATCATACAATTTGGCTTTGACCCGTGCAGTGATTTAAAAATAAACAAGGCACAGGAAACATCAGCAAGATGTTTTTAAATGAGAAAGTTTATTTGCATGGCAGCATGAGAGTAACCCTAAAAACTAGTGTTGGGTTAAGGTGATTTCTTGTCGTAAATGCAATTGACAACTATTGTGGCTTCTAGGCAGAACAAGCTCAACCTTTCTGTGATGAATCATTCATCCCACCCAACCAAAAACTCAATAGCTGTAGAAGAAAACAAAGTGCTCCTCATAGGCTTGATGTTCTTGCCAAAGTGTACCTTGCCTTTCCTCCCATGTACTTGCCTGCTGTGGGAGGAAGGTTAACTGACTGTATCACCTCAAAACATGTGGACTTGTTTTTTTTCCTTCACAAGATGTAGGCTCCAAGAGAAGTTGGTGTTTGTAACTGATGTTGTTTTGTAGAATTAGGTGTTACCATTCCTAACATCAGATCTTGTTACCATGAATGTGTCTCAAATTCAACCACAAAAATAAAATTGCTATTTAAGTTGTGATAGAAAATTTGAATCAGTGGTTAATTGGAAACACGAGATGCAACTTTGAATTTTATTCTCAGCATTAGATTTTTTTTCTTGTGACAAAAAATGCATTACTTTGATCATGAGTCTATAAAAATGTCAGTTTAAAGTTGGGATACAAGGTAATTATGACCATAACTATACTACACTCACATTTAGTAGAATGAGGTGTTAAATTATTAATGGGGTGTATTTTGTTTTGTATCTAAACATTTTTTAGCATATACAGGTTTGGTCTTGTAAATGCCACATTACAGTGAATAGCCTAAACAAGTGTTATGTAAATACTGTGTATATATATGTAAATATATGTGAGCTTGACTTTTGAAGTGGAGCGCTGTCCACATAAAGTACCTTGGCCAGCATGTCATCAGTAAGTGTTGGCTGACATCTTGAGAAATATAAGCACTATTCAGTGTGTTTAGGGTCACAGCAGTCAGATGATGACAAATCTCCGGAATCTCTGTATTTCCTTGATGAACACTTTGAACCCTTTTTCTGATGGCTGCTTTGAACTGCTTTGTGTTAGTCAAAACAGAAAACCAATTTGAATCTCACAAATTGGACATAATGTGGTAGATATGTAACCAAATTACATATTTTTATGTTTAACCCTGAATGTGCTGTGCTCTCCCTCGCAGGCCGCTGGTATCCACAAAAAAACAGCCCGCACTATTGGCATCTCTGTTGACCCCCGTCGTCGCAACAGATCCACAGAATCTCTTCAGGCCAACGTGCAGCGCCTGAAGGAGTACCGCTCCAAGCTCATCCTGTTCCCCAGGAAGGCTTCTGCCCCTAAGAAGGGAGACAGCACTGTAAGTATCTTTTTCATCTTGTCACATGAAATTAGTGTTGATTCAAAATAAAAGACATGATAGAATAAAGTGGTTGCTAAATTAAAGAGATGTTTTGTCTGTTTGCTGAAAAATGCAAGCGTTTAAACTTCCACAAAGATATTCAAGCCATTAAAACGAAATCATTTCTATCAATTGATTAAAATAAAATATTGCTTTAGCACAGGTTTACTGTGTAACAGTATAGCATAAAATAAATTTAGCCCATATCAAAAATAGATTTCTGTAAAACACTGATTCAAGACTGAGGACTTAACACTTCAACAAATTAGCTGATCAGCATCACTTGGGGTTTTCAGCAAGTTCATTGCTACGGTTTAGAGAGTATATGTAAACTGTCTGATCTGAGGATTTTCACTGGAGCTAGATTTTGATAGTCTGATATTTGTGGTCTTACTGGGTAATGTGGATGTTTTTGTATGTCTTTGAGTGAACTGTTTTAAATATTTTTCAGGAGGAGGAAATCAAGATGGCAACTCAGCTCACTGGTCCAGTTATGCCCATCAAAACTGTAAGTGGCAGTTCACTACATGATTTCACTAACATCTGATTTGTGTTCAAAAATGTGATGATTGCAATGAGATCAATATAAATAAATGTTTAGCTTTTGGGAAAATTAATTTTACTCTTGAAATTGCACATCCATTATAAAACTGGCTGAATTTTATCATTTGCCTTCTTTCCCGAGCCACCAGTGAGTGATGACAGTTCAGAAATAGAAAAGTCTTACTTTAGCATCACCGCAGTCAGATGATGACAAATCTCCGGAATCTCTGTAATTTTTTTTGATGAAACACTTGAACCCTTTTTCTGATGACTGCTCTTTATGTTTTAACGGGAAAACCTGTTTGGTTGTTGCACAATTATGATCCTAAAGATGGACTTAATTAAGTTGGTTGAAATTTTTCATTTGGAAGAAATATAATTATTAAAGCAGAGTATTTTTTTAAAGGTTACAATGTTGTTTTCTTCTCTCCAGGTGTACAAGAAGGAGAAGGCCAGGGTTATCTCAGAGGATGAGAAGAACTTCAAGGCTTTCGCCAGCCTGCGTATGGCCCGCGCCAACGCTCGTCTGTTTGGCATTCGTGCCAAGAGAGCCAAAGAGGCTGCTGAGCAGGATGTGGAAAAGAAAAAGTGAAAATAGTCACTATGGAACTTTGCAAAATAAAGTGTTTAAAAAGATGAATGTGAGAATGTCATGATTGAGGTCTTAATGGATAGGTGACAGTCACAGATTAGGGGATTTGATAGGTAACCATACTGGTGAGATCTTTTTTGTAGTTTTAAATGTAAAATAATAGGGTTCAGAATGCAGCTCGTAGAAATTAAAATAATGGGTTGTCAACTGTAAAATACTGAGATGAGGAATGGTTTTCTAGACCAGGGCACAAAAAAGATCTTAGGTCCCTGAGAAACTTGCTTTTAGGAAAAACTCATCCAAACCAAATGATTATAAATAGGTTTTTTTTCACAGCAGACATTTTGACTTGGAGAAGCACTTGTGTTGGGTGATAACATCAAACCTACTATTCAGGTGAACACTGAACCACCCTGTCCAATACCAGGACCTTGAAAGTGAATGAACTAAATAGAATTCAGCCGTCATTAATTTTATTATTCACACCCGTGCTCTTCTTTGTGTGATGTCAGAATGTCTCTTGTGGAGAAGCTCGACATACTGCCTCATCAGTGCTGAAGAGATTTCTCATCCTTTTACAACTGCAGAGTGAAATTGGAGGTGTCAAGTTTTTTCTTTTGAATTTCTTAGTTCACAGCATCAGTCTACTGGTTATATTGGGCACATATTTCCAACAGTAGGTGGCACTAGAGGCACAAAATCAGAGAAGCACTGATGGGGGGTTTGTTGCTGTAGTGGGGGAATTGTCTGGTTTTAAATAGTTATTTTTTTGAAAGGAGGTTATTAACCTGACATGTAATTGGCAGCATGTTCCCAGACTAATTATGTCAGGTGACAGAAACTGGTACATTTTAATTTGAGCTTGTGCAGGAGAGTTTGTGCCTGGTCATTAGAAATAAGGTCTTAACTGGTCTGACAGTCAAACCCACTGACAGATTCACAAATGTGAGTGATCATATTTCACTGATACTAGAAGAGGAGATCAATGAATCCCTCGAGCAAGGTCAGGAGAATTAGAAGCAAGAAAAATACTTATCCCAGTGGGACAAAGCTGAAATGAAATTTCAGGAGGTTACATACAGGCAGACCCAACACATACAATTAATATGAAACAATGCTATGAAGGTGAAGTTAGCAGATAACTCTGAGTGACATTACGAAGGCATTACTAGAATATGTCTAGTTCCATCTCTGTCCATTCAGTTCAATGATCCCAAGGCGAGCATGTCAATGGGTATAGCTGGAGAGAAAGCAGGATGGGGTGAATCTAAATGTCGTTGTCTCCTTTAGTGTTTCTCTGTGACCCATCAGTCTGAAGGCAATAAATAATTCAGTTTATCAAGGTGAGTGGACCAGGGATGATTGATAAGGTTCAAACTCAACTGGATGATCCTATTTAAAGTGATGAAGGTCCTAAGATCTTAGCAATACTAGAAATACTCTTAAAGTAAATGTAAAATCGATGCATTAAATTGTTACTTTAGTCGTAAATGTATTTACTTTAGTATAAAAGTATTATTAGTAAAATATACTTTATGTGTCAGCTTCAAACTATGATATCTTGTGTGTATCATATTTACTGTGTGAAAATGAACTGAAATCGTTTTAACCACAGTGTTTTGTAGGTCAGTAAGGCAAATATACTGATGACAGGGGAGACTCCTGGAGATAATGTTCCTGTTGGATGAGCCGTTACTTGAAGTAGAGCCAGCTGAAACACAAGCTCGGTGCATAGTGTCCATTAACAGTGATGCTACAGCTACCATCACCAACAAGAAAGACTTAGGAATCAATACTGTGTTTGAAAATTTCCAAAAACCTACCAAAGCGCAAAAATACCTCTACTCAAGGGAGCTGCTGGTGGAAAGCTGTGGATGATGTTACACAAACACACCAGATCAAGTATGACTGCACATGTGGGTGCGTCAGGCAATGTTTAAAAAAAAAGAAAAACCTTCTATTTGGGTTATTGTACATGCAATGTGGTCAGCAGCACCAAGGCGACTCCTGAATGTGACTGGGGAGAAGCAGTGGAGGGAATCTGAATAGGTAATCCATGTGTAAACGCAGGGAACGTCCTGTGAGGTGTCGAACAGACACAGCAGCAGCAGATGGCTGTTGTTTGGAGCTGTGGCATAACAGGGCTCAGGTGTGTGCCCCAAAGCAGAAGCTTCCCATCGACTCTGAATACTCGTGGAAGGAGAGAATAGACTTTAGGTGATGGCCACAGGAGACAGCAGCAAGTTTTCATGTTAAACATAGTGTGTGCAGAACCAGGCATGTTTTTTTTTTTTCAAACAATGTAATTTTTGTGTTATTTTGTGTGTAATTTACATGGCGATTAGTTCAACAGTGCAGATAATTAAAAAGCAAGGAGCTAAATGTTCATGCTATTGGAATAATCTGATTGACCTGCCTGTCTGTCTGCTACACACATAATTTTACCATCAGAAAGCTACTCTCAGAAAATCAGACACATCCTCTTCAAATCAAATATGAAGTTTTAACACTGCAAAGCTCTTATGAAAAATGTTCTGTCTGACCGAAGGACACTTCAGAATTATGAGATTTCTAAACCTTCACGAATAAATTGTTAGAGCAGCTGAAGCCTACACATTTTTATTTTCATGAACTGCATTGCCAAACACACAAGCTGCTTCGCAACAGTCAAATCTGACCTTTTACTTTCTGTTTCTCAATTTGTTTTGATGAACCCAAATTTCCCAAGCAATTTTAAGCAGCTTTGTCATCCATGGCCTTTAGGTCTGTTTTCCAGAAACTTGAGAACTGCTGTTTTCTCTGTGCGATCTATAAATGTTATGCAATGTCTGGAAATACATTCATGAAAATAATACATTTGTGGGTGGACTGCAAAAAGGTTCAAGCATGAACGCAGTGTAGAAACAATGCATTACGTAACATACATTCCTGTCAAATGATTGAGAAGCTATGAATCAGTCAATGATCATTTTAATGAGAGTGTCATTAGGCTTTGTTAATGTCTGTGCTTATGTGTGTGCATGTACAGTATACCTGTGGGTGTGTGCATGTGCATGTGTGTCGCTAAGAAAGGTAAGAGAGCAGGGAGTCACAGGTCCTCAGCTGTCTGGAGCTCCCACATGGAGATTTGATCGTGATGTGCTGCTGCTGGACGATCTGTCCTTTTGTGTTGCTGTGAAATGTTGTGCATGTGTCCTTGACATTTTTATTAATGAGGAGAAACAAAGCCAGCCTACACTAGTTGATATAGCAATGAATTGCTTTCATTTCTGAATATCCTCCTGACTACCAGTAGTTCAAATTTGTCCTCTGTAGAGGACATTTACAAACATGAATATCTCCCACCGCCTGCATACTACTGAAGTAACTTTTAGTTCTTTAGTAATTTTTGTTCTCTAAAGAAGACATTTAGGACTTTATTTTGATACCAAATTTGTAGGGGTGGGCTTTGGGAACTTCCTCTTTCTCATCAAAGGAAACGGTCCATCCCCACAATATTTTTTTCCCTGGTTGTCAGGAAGATATGACTACGGACGTGGATCATCCATAAGCATCCGATTTCAAGTTCATATGTGTGATTGAGCCCATACATCTCTCATCTGAGAGGTTATTGTTAAAAAAAAAGAACAATATGATATTTCAGGCTAAATCTATATTACAAAGCCTACTGTGGAGCCTGGAGAGATTGCAGGACATAGAGGTTAACTTCAACTCAAAGGGAGAATGACATTTTGGTGTATTTTGTTGATTTACAATTTAATTTATTTTGTCACCGAATCACACAAAGTTATGCACATTTTCAGATACAACCACCACTAAAAGCTGCTGTGGTCTCATTTTCTGTTTTGGTGACTCGGTTTTGAACTGAACTCAAAACGATCGAGTCCCAGCGGAAATCCCATCTTTACGTTTGCAGCTGGACTCTCTCCACTCCCCATCTCCACAAGCCGAGCCTACTCCCTCCTCACCAGTCTAACCAATGAGTTTCAGCGCAGGGAAAAAAAAAAAAAAAAAAAAAAATCCAGCAGTGTGTTATGGGAGCAGATTGAACAAGTGTCTTTAAGAGTCGAGAACAACGACAGGTAGGAAGTGAGTTTCTCTTTTGTTGTTTATGTTATTCTTTTGTTGGAAGAAGAGAACAGTTCGGTGTTTCAGATGGGGGAATTAAGTGCGGCTGCTTGGTCTCGGATGCGCTGCAGATTGGCTTATCTGAAGTGAGCAAGAGTCAATGACAAACGAAAGTAGGCTGTTCGTTTTTAGTAGGACTCGTTGCCTATAATTAGGTAAACCTGAGCTAGAGCGTTAAATGATGTTGTGTTTTCAGGGGTGACAGATTTGTTGATTTATTGTGGTGGCTCATTAACTCGTCGTTTCTTATTTCGCCTTCATGAAGTTATTGTATTGAATCGGGAACGTTTCGCTCTTTAAGGGACGTGTTGTTTCATCACTTTATCTGTTTAACATACATTTGTATTTTACAGATTACGATAGTGTTTGTATTTCTCGCTTTCTTAAGTGAAGTTTGACATTAATGCTTCTGGATAACATCTGGTTTCCAGACTCCACAGCTGACTGTCACCACGGGCGCTGTCCCTGGTGCTGAAAGCCAAACCTACACTTGCTCATTCGTCTCTTAATAATCTGACACTTCGTGTAAGTGATGCTGGTAGAGAAATTTAACGCCTGTGCTCACACTTTCTTCCCCTTTAAAGCTGTCAGCAGGGTCAGAAACCCCCTTGCTCAAGGACACTTCAGCAGGGCGGGTGCTTGCCACATTGGAGCGTCAACAATCAGACTGCTTTTGTTAGTGTTATCCTCTGGGACTAAAGAGACACTCATGTCCTTTCCTGATTTTATCTGTTAGTTTCACTTGTTTACCTATTGAATAAGATTTAGTTTTTTTTAATTTTCCGTATTAAACCCATTTATTATTTCATGTTTGGTTATTAAAACAAACTAAAAACATTGGTAAATCAGTATTTGGAAAATCACTGTTTAAAGTCTATGTTCTTGTATATGGTAGATAGATAAATGATAGATGATTTTGTAGATAGCAGTGGCACCATCCATTTAAAAAGAGCAAGCACTACATTTGACTATCTCAAATGAATCTTTCCAGGGATCTGATCTAGACTCATTAAAGCACAGCCCTGCCACCTTCATGTCCTGTCTCTCGTCATTACCAAGGTGAGATGATATTCTTCACAGGGGAATAGCTCTGATAGACAATAATAAGAGCTTGGTTTTGGTTTAGTCCTCTGGAACTCAATAGGAATTTCTGTTCTTTTTATATCAAGTCAACGGAGCCTGTTTCCTGTGAGCGTGCCACATCTTTACTGAGATCCCTCAGTCCAGCACTACATTTTCCCATCCCTCGGAGCTATACCAACAGCCTCACATCGCACTGTTTTGCTGGTTGGCAGCTCTTCTCGCCCTGAGCCAGGATGAATGACATTCAGGAGGCCACCTCCCCAGCAACCAGTCTTAGTGGTCCAGCTACCTGTGTCACCAAAGTAGAGTTGCGGGTTTCTTGCAAAGCTCTGCTGGACCGAGACACGCTGAATAAGTCAGACCCCTGTGTGATACTTATGGTACAGACTAACGGACAGTGGACAGAGGTGAGCCCTGTTTTTTCTCTTTGAGTCTGACACAGTTGAAACCTTTGGGAAAAGGTGTGATCCTTAGAATCTCTTTCAGAAAGTCCATATGCAGCAGTACGCAGCTTATAAACATAAACTCAGTGTCTATTATTAAGATTATTATATCACTAAATGCATATTATGTAATTTAAGTATAATGCCTACACACACACATACATATATAAACACAACTAAGAATTGAAATTACAGCACCTCGGGGTAATCTGAGCAACATGTTTTTTAAAATAATTATACAGAACTGTTGCACTGAAAGACACAGAGGGTAGCTGCTAAGCCTCCTTCCCTCGTCAAAACTCTCAAGTAGAGATTTTAACATTATAAGTCAGTGATGTGAGAAATCTCATCTATTGGGATGAATTTTTCTGTCTCATTGTAGTTATACTCAAACACGTGTAGTCATCCAATATCAACCAGGGAGATCCATCTGTTAATGGTTTGGTGAACTTGCAGCTGTTTTTCACTCTTTTGGAAAAGATCATGTCTTATATAACAGCTGTTTGATTCAGAATTCAAAACATCCAATGCACCGCGCATTTGCAGAGGAAGAGTAAACATTGTTTTAATCTACGAATCAATAATTTTGAACAGATTGTGCATTAATATGTATTTTTACTGGTCTGCATGGACAAACAGTAGATTGATATTATGCAACATGAAGAGTTGTGTTCCAGCTGAAAATGTTTACCTTCTTGGATTGGTCCCATGCTGATTTGGTCTGTAGGCAGCAGGTCTCTCATTTCCTTGTTAATTAACTCATTTAGTTCATGAGGGAAAACAAAAACACAGGTCATTAAATAGAGGATGTGCTACAATGTGGCTGAGGATCCTTAATTATATAGATTTTGTAAGCATTCATCCAACTAGAGGTTCTCATTTCAGGGAAATGGGAAATAATAATTACCTGTGACCCTGCCAGATTCTGTATGAAAGTTTGTTTAAAAGTAACTAAATGTATTTAATGAAGCTTTAAACTTAACTCTATCTATCTATTTATCTATCTATCGTCTGAGTCTCCACAGTCATGACAAACGTACTCAAGTTGACAGATCCTCTGCTGTCAAATCCATCAGTACTGGGAGGCTCCGTTGCTTGTGTAAATTGTTAACTTACGTCACCTACTGAGTAAGAAGCTGAGCCCACTCGTATCGCCCTCTTTCTCTTTTCTGAGCTCGTACTGCATGGCCCCACTTACTTGCAAGCGCTGTTTGTTGAATTGCATTCATTTCATTACCACCTTATTTCACCACCTGTTCACTACCAAGGACAAATGCAGACGCAAGGTGGAGTTGACATGACATTTTCTGCTACAGCAGATTTCTCTCTTCTTTGTATAAACCGGACTCCACATGCTCCCATGATAATGAGTTAATTCCAGGTCTGATATTTATGAGATATCTAACCTACGCCATGGGGGCTTGTTATGATCGAGCTACACAGATAAAACCACCTACCAAGCAGAACTGATCGGAGAAAGCCTTAATTTCCCATGCCTGGATTTCTCTATAGTTCTGGCCCCAGACCAACAACAAACAGACTTCAGCACAACCTATCCTTCGTAGCTCCGATTAGCTTTCATCAACAAACAGACTCATCTGAAATCTGTCCACCCAGATGGCACACAGAGAGAAGGAGAAGGCAAGAAAAGACAACAAAGAGAATGTGGGGTGAAAGGGAGCTAAGTCCTAGCTGGTAGTTTGCTTCCTCTCTTACTGATGTTTGACAGGGTGAAAACAACAAAGAAATTGCAGCTACAAACCATCTATTGCATTTGTTGCTGTATTATTATTGTAGTTGTTGTTAAATAGATAGCTAGTCAGGTTATTCACCAACAACCACCAAAGACCAAAGTCTAGTTATTTTCAGTACTGTTATAAAACTATATCATATATGTTAAGCACATACTTTTACATATTTTATCATTCACTGACCAACACGTCAAATTACAAATTGCTAATAATGAAAACCAAGCTCATTATGTGTGTTAAATAAATGTGTACATGTGTGCTAAATAATCACAAAACAAAAATTAGAAAGTCAAAAAAAAGGGAAAAAAAAGCCTCAGAAACTTTATTTAAAAAAAGCAAAATAACATTTGGCAAAGTCTTCGGTGTCAACTGAAAAAAAGATGTCTATGTCTAACAGTAATGCTTTCCATCTAAAAAGAAATCAGCAAATATCAGCGAAATAAGTTTTGTGTCATGGCACGAAATGAATCGATGCTGGGCAGCAAATACTGATGCTGTGTCAAACCCATGAGTCCATAGTCAAAACCCATGGGTCTCATAGATAGCTGCACGGTAAGCTTTCACGTCAGTATGTGATGCACAGGGTTTGACCTTCTCTGATTGGTTGGAAGGATGAACTTTGCTCAAAAAGCTTTATAAGGAAATGTCTCTGCCTGTGCTGTTCTGTGAGTCTGTGTCACAGGAGGCTTTGACAGCACCTCTCCACATTAAGATAAGTTATGGAGCATATCTCTACTCAAATATATTTAAAAAGACATACCTTAAAATACCTTACATACCTTAAATGAAAATTAAAAGATGAACAGGTATGTTGACAATATCATTATACCTTTAAAAAATGGGTTTGTTGAGGATAAATAAACTATTTCAAGTTAAGAGGGCAGCGACCATATGCAGCGTTAATTAAATGGATGTTTACTCGTCTCTGCTTTTCCAATTCACCCGAATTCTTGTATATCACAATTTAGCTAATGTAGTCATTAGTTCACATGAGGAAGGATCACGTCTGATTTAATTGTATTCATTACAAATCCATCATGTCATGTGTGAGAGCGTGGGATTTGAGAAAGGCCTCTCTTTTATTTTTATTTTTATTTTTTTCAAAACATGTTTAATGTGTAGCTGCTGCTCAAAACACCAAATGAAGGTATGGCTATATTTTAGATTAAAAGAAGACCTCCAGCAGGAGCAGTGAAGCTGTTGGCTTGTGGTGTCAACAGCCACTAAGACATGCTTTGCTTTAATGCCACTCACATATAGATTGATAGTATAATATTTCACAGTCATACTTTTTATTTAAAAATAATGTTGTACCCAAAATCATTGGAAATCAATATCAGTCTTTTGTCTGATTAAGACAAACTCACTTCTCTGTTGAAATGAGAACTTACATGGTTAAATCCTGCAGTTAGGCCTTTATGTGCTTCACTGACAATTAAGAAATAACTTGTGACAAACAATATTGGCTATGTTTTGGATAAATGTGAATGAATGAATTGGAATAATTTACAGTAATAGATCAGCATCAGATTGTGCCTCTCGATGGGGCTTCTTTTCTTTAGCTTATAGATTTGGTAGAATGAGGTTTATGTCCCAAATATGCATTAAAAACTGAACATCATATGCATTAAACATTAACATAAATACATTATCATGCAATATCAGCTCTGTACATGTAAATATGCTCAATGATGATTTGTCCATGTCACAAATTGGACAACATAAAATTGTCGATGAAGCTGTTTGACAACTAAATCCTACTTCATGAGCAGCTTTTTTTTTTTTTTTCATGTCAGGCAGTCAAAGACAAGCATGACCGTTTTCTGTGCGCTGAGATTAAATGTCAGAACCCTCCAATCTTCTCTGATATCAGCCTCTTGACAAAACGTACTAACATTTGCCCTTCTCTATATGCTGGTGTTCCTCAAAGTAGTACATTTAAAAGAAATATGTAGTGAGAGCGATCTTTTAATCCTAGTTTTTAAGATCTTACTGTAAAATTGTATGCTATCTACTATTGCGTAATCATACATACAGTGAATTATATTAATAAATATTAGAATATGTAAAGAAATGTGAGAGTTGAAAAACTTAATATGTGTTCTCTTATTCAGCTTGACAGGACAGAAGTGATTAAGAGCAACTTGCACCCAGTCTTTGCCAAGGTTTTTTCACTGGACTACTACTTTGAGGAGGTTCAGAAGCTGCGATTTGAAGTATATGACATCCATGGCACTCACAGCATCGGGACCCGTGACGATGACTTCCTCGGAGGGGTGGAATGCACCCTGGGTCAGGTAGGCAGATATTACTAACTCATCTTATTGATGTGTTCTCCAAAATACGTTGATGTTTGCTCGGCTAAATTTAAGTTTTGTGTCTTAAAATTGAACTTGTCTGTTGTCTAACACTAAAACATGGAGAAGCAACTCCCTTTGTTTGTGGTGCTGTTAGTAAATATGTCCATGCTCAGGTCTTTGCTCAGGTACTGTATGCTGCTCTTTGCTACTGAGGGTTCAAGGTCAACATGTTGTTTATCTTGCTCTACGCAGATTGTGGCCCAAAAGAAGATGGTGAAGCCTTTGCTGCTGAAGTATGGGAAATATGCTGGCAAATCCACCATCACGGTAAGTTTTTCACACTGTGTTTATGACCTTAGTGCTCAAGTGAATGAAATTGTATGGATTGCTGGACATCAAGAAAGTGGAATTTAGTAGCTAATGGCCTGTGAGAGCTGACTGAAATAATGGATGGCAAATTGATGGGTAGTAGCAGTAGGGTTTCTGTAATATTTGATTTTTTTCCTACAGTCCCACAGTTGTTCACTCTCTATGAACCGCACTATAATGGACTTACATTCTTTTTATATTGCCTACGTCTGGATGTTCTTGTGCCTGGTTTGGCTGGATAAAATCATCTTACTTCCTGTAGCTGTATTTTTTTTAGAACATTTTCAAATGGCCTAGTTTTATTAAGATATAGTTGAAGATACCACTTACAAAATGACTTCATGTTACTACATGACATTGCTGGATTTTTGTGGTGAGAGTTGTTAAAAGGATATATCATCTTTGCACACTTTCTGTATGCTTGGTGATGCATGTAGAAATCACATGTCAGCTGTGGAAGAGAGCTCTTGGTTCATTAACCACCATTTTATATTAGCAAACTAGTAATGGATATGAAAACAAGACGAGCTAGATAATGTCATGGTCTGTAGAGTAACTGTGTTTTATTTGAGAATATACAAAAAACGTGAAAGTATAAAACTGAAAACTTTTCAATCTTCTATTCTTTTCACTAAGTGCACACAGAGTGAACCTGGCCTGAGGTTTGAACCCAGGATCTCTGTGCTGTAATGGAAAAGTTAAAGACAAACTCATCCACTTTAAATCTTTGCCATTTCATCTCTTGCCAGAGTTAAAGTTTATTCAAATCAGTGCCAACAGCAAAGACCTTTTCAAGGTCTTCGGGATAACTGGAGGGATTCACACAAGGATTTTTGCAGTTCGCAGTCTCATCAATCCAAATAGAGAGAATTCAGAGCACCATCATAATGTAAAACCCTGATCCAACATGCTCTTGCTGTTCTTAATGTCATTAAAATACATTTTCAGTATTTCAAATATACAGTATTTTCATTTGCATTTGTAATATCACACCATTGATTCTGTTTTTGTTGCTATATATTGATTATGCATGAATACACCCATTAATATACTATTGAATATATTTACATTTTAATAAATCTTGAATATAATGGATACTAACGCAGAAGCTTTTTAGGAAACACACATATGTACACATTTCCATTTCTGAACAGTACATGTGAAGACTTGAACACAATACATTTCCAAAGTCCTTACTTTAATAACTACATGTCTAAACTCAACCTATACCCTAAGCACAGACAAAACCTCATTCTAAATTCAGTTCCATACCCAGGTATTTACGTTTAAATGGCTCTTTGCGAAAAGTATGGCTCAACCAAAATGTGATCACCCTAGATGTCTAAGAACAACAGTGTAACAGTAACAGAACTACAAGAACACACACTGGTACACACAGAGAGACACAAAAACAAATTGTCTGCTCACACCTTTTCTAAAGAGTTTCCCCTGCATTTGTCAGAACAAGTTGTCTCATGAAAAGCACAAGTTTTCCACTCTGCCAATCATCATCAAGTCATGCCATCATTTGTCAAGCACTGACCATATTTCAGTTCAATTCAGTTTATTTATATAGTGCCAAATCACAAGAGAAGTCATGTTTAAGGCCTTACAGAATATAACTATATATAAAATTATTTAGAAAACCTAACAATCCCATCTGAGCAAGCAAAAGGCGAGGAAAAGTCCCCTTTAATGGAAAAAATCTCCAGCAGAACCAGTTTCAGGGTGGGTAACCATCTGCCTCAGTTGGTTGGGGTGAGTAGAAGGAGGAAAGAGAAACAAACAACAGCTAACAAAAGACATCAGCAACAAGCAGCAGACAAAACACTTGGCAGATTAGTAGATCCGGTAACACTGAAAAGATACAACTCCTAGATATCTGCAGAAAGGTACAGAGAGAGGGAGATGGAGAGGAGGAAGCACAAAGGTGGGAGAAAGAGGACACAAAGTTAATGACATGCAATGGCGGCATATGAGTGGACAGAGGAGAGGATCTCAGTGTATAAAGATCACTAGCAGCATAACTAAGAGATGGTTCAGAGTCACCTGAGTCAGCTTTGACTAAAGTAAAGTTTTTAGCCTAGCCTTAAAAGTAGAGAGGGTGTCTGCCTCCTGAACCTGAAATGGGAGCTGGTTCGACAGAAGAGAAGCTTGATAGCTAAAGGCTCTGCCTCCTATTCTACATTTGGCAACCCTATGAACCACAAGCAGACCAGGACTCTGAGAGTGAAGTATTCTGCTGGGATATTATGGTACTATGAGGTTTTTAAGATATGAGGGAGCTTGATCATTAAGTGCTATGTATGTAAGGAGAAGGATTTTAAATTCAATTCTAGACTGTATGAGGAGCCAGTGGAAAGAAGATAGTGTAGGAGAAATATGATCTCTCTCTCTCTCTCTCTCTCTCTCTCTCTCTCTCATAATTATAGTCAGAACTCTGGCTGCAGAATTTTGTATTGGCTGGAGCCTTTTTATTAGTTAACATTCTATTAGTAGTGAATTACAGTAGTCCAGTCTAGAAGTAACATGCATTGCATAACATACATAACATAGCAATGGAGATTTATAGTGTTTCCTTATAATATTGCCTAAGTGAGGCATGTGTAAAATGAAAAGAAATGGTCCAAGCACAGAACCCTGTGGAACTCCATGGCTAACTTTTGTGTGCATAGAAGACAAATTGTTAACCTGGACGAATTCTAATATATATAGATATATTAGATAGATACGATTTAAACCAACCTAGTGCTGTTCTTTTAATCCCATTGATATGTTCCAGTCTGTGTCACAAAATATTGTATCTATAGTGTCAAATGCAGCACTAAGATCTAACAAGGCAAATATGCAGAGAAGTCTGTTGTTTGAAGCTAAGAGAAAATCTACTTGAAATAGTATAAAATAACTCTTACAGAAGGAAGAAAGGCATCTGACGTTGGCTCTCAAGACCTGTGGATACCCCAAGCGGGCCTTCCACAAGGCAGCATCCTGTTCCAGTTACAGGACAACAGGACAGTTGTCTGAGTCCCAGGGCCAACGAAAGAACCTGGGTATTCGTTACTTAGCTGGTAATGAAGAAGCTGAAAAGGATTTTTGGAAAACACCACATACCTGTGCACTTCAAGCCCACTAACACACTGAGACAGAAACTAGTACAGATGAAGATGAGCAATATAACTACATACACATACCCATATGTATGTGGTTCATTTACCTATACCTTCATGGTTAGGGAAACTTTGCATGTGCAAATAAATAACCCCTCATCAACAGAGGTGGAGGCCATAGGCTATTTCTTGTCTTCAATTTATCATACTGCCCTTTCATCTAGTCCCAAAAAAATCCAATCCAAAAGCCCAATTCACACATTCATCAGGTTAATGACCCTCTCTGTGGTGGTAGAAAGGGTGGTCAGAGGTGTGACTATTACATCTACCCACATCCTCCCCTTACATTGTTTCACCAAACAAGCCATTCAGGACAGGTGTGAAGTGAAAACAACCTGTAGGATTGTGGTCTCCAACTAACTTTCCTCAGACTGAAGAAGCTACTTGGA
The DNA here is from genome assembly GCA_032353495.1 of Ctenopoma kingsleyae. Taxonomy (NCBI): domain Eukaryota; kingdom Metazoa; phylum Chordata; class Actinopteri; order Anabantiformes; family Anabantidae; genus Ctenopoma; species Ctenopoma kingsleyae. The sequence goes on along the minus strand of JAUBNQ010000017.1, from coordinate 7,940,528 downwards.
TGTGTAGTGAAACGTTCCAACCTAACAAGAAACAAGTCCAGTTGCCCTGATTCAACTTTTAGCTAAGATAAGCTCATTGGTGACTCGTTCGTACGTTGCTGTTTCTGTATTATGATGTACTCTAAATCCACCTGGAAACTTGTTTCTGCACAAGTGGTCACATAATTGCTTTGCAATTACTTTTTCAAGGATTTTAGAGATAAAGGGCAGATTTTATGTCAGTCTATAACTGGAGATTTGACTACAGCAACTGGTGGTACATAGTCTGTTAGTAAAGATAGACTGATCTGATCTAATATGAACATGCTGATCGAAGGTAGGTATATAAGAATAAGGTATATAGACGGTTTAGATTAATTAATTATTGAAATTACAGCTTCATAATCTATGGGAAAACTCAGTCTAAGTAAGACTGAGTCCATTCATGCTAATTGCAGGGATGATCTGATAATGATAATCTGATCTGATAATGTTTATGATTTTATTTGTAAAGAAATTTATAAAGTCATTGCTGCTGAGATGTAAGGTAGTACTAAGTTCAAGAGAGCTGTGATCCTTTGTCAGCCTGGCTACAGTGCTGAAAAGAAACCAGGTTGTCCTAAGTGACGTAAAGTCCATTATAGTGAATTCAAATATTATTAAAAATGGTCAGACAACAGAGGGTTTTGGTGAAATACTATTAAATCACCAATTTCAACACTGACACCTTGTTTACAAACAATCCAGCAGTACACAACTGTACTGTATGCAGGCAGTAGCATAAAATTAAAATCTATGTCCAGGAAATAATCTATGTCAATGGGAGCCTATGGTTTGCAGCTAATGGTTCTCTTTGGTTTATAGTTTATGTGTCTGCTTACCAAAGTGTAAAAATTACTTTTTCCCACTAAAAGGAAAAATACTGTATAATACTCACATAACGACCTAAAAGCTGAGAATTTCCAAGACAAGAAAGCCTGTGCCAAATCTTGAATCAGTCTTGAATTGTGTTAAGGAATGTCTTGATTCTGGTTTGTACTTATTTTTGTGTGAAAAGTTCTAGATTTATTTAGGCAGGAATCAGGTTTTGGAGAGTGAACTGGTGAACCATTATAAACCATCAGTAATTATCATTACTGACATTGAAAAAGAGGCCAATTACAGATATTGTATACTACAACTAAATCTGTAGAAATGTTGGAAAATGCTGCTGTGTCAACCTTAATTTTCTAGAGGCTTTATCTGCAAGTTTTTAGTTGATGACTTTGATGAAAAATTTTAGTTTTTCTGAAATATACCATATATCATGTTGTTAAGTAAATTCTTGCTAATGAGTGCAAAATATTACTGAGAAATCTTATTTCCTTTCAGGTGCATGCTGAAGAAATTTCTGGCAACAACGGATATGTGGAGCTCTCCTTCTGTGCCAAGAAGCTTGATGATAAGGTGAGAAGAGCACACATTTTTGATGGAAACACCAACACAGTTCATATTGTATTAGATGTGGTTTAGTAGCACTAGACACAGAAAGTAGTAGTAATATGATAGACACGATACTTTGAAAGCACCCACAATGCTTCACTGGCTTAATTGTGGGTGCAAATGTACAGGATTATTTTTCAGTTTTATCATAAATAAATGTATAGTTACATGTTACAGTGAGAGAACAAGGTGATAACACTTATTATCACATCTTAATAGTAGCATTATGTTCTAACATGAAGTTACAGTGATCATTTGTTAGCATACTAGCCTCATCTAAACAGCACATATCGAATGGTTTGTGTCATATTACTTGTTTAATTTATATGATTCGACATTACAGTTGGATATCAACTTACAGTACCTGCCCCTGCTCCCACACTGTCAAACTTTGCTGAAGGCATATTTCAATCAAAAACACAGCAGGAGCTTACATCCAATTACAGGTCTGATGAGCTGAAGTCACACCATGCTCTCAGGAGCAAGCCTTAGGATGTAAGACTCATAGGTTGTCCTTGATTTCCAGTGGTCTTGGGAGGAAAATTCAAACTTTCTATAGCAAGGACATTTATTTTTGAAATTACAGTTTGCAGTTTACAGCTACTCTGACGGTGAAATTGAACTTGATTAATACATGAGGACAATGATAAAAAATCATGCCTGTAGAGTGCCTCTTTCCTCCGCATGTGATATTTACTTACTGTATATTCAGTCTACTTGATAAAGGAATCCACATGCTTTCTTTGTTTAAACTGAATGATTGCCACTGAGATTCCTGCACTTGCAGATAAATCACTGTTGCATTTTAGATGCTACAGCCGTGGGCGCATCACTGTGGAGCAATGGTGTGTAATCATGTACCACGGAGACGCAGAAGTGTTCTTGTTAACTACAGCAGTTTCTTTGATGAGTTTCTTTCTGTGACAAATTCAAATTTTGTTTTTTTATGCCAAATATTTAAAAACGCTGATGTAGAAAATTACCTTGCTTAGAAAGTATCATTGTGCTTAGAAAAATTTGCCATCTTTAGGTCGATAATTGCAAACGTAACTTGGTCAGATGGGTCAGCGTCTGGTTATGAGAGTTTTGTATTGTCAGTGAACCATCTCTTCAAACATTTGATGTCAACAACAAACATGGCTGTGTTTGCTATCGGTCATGCAGGGTTGGAATTTACATTTCTTGTCACTGCACTGTGAGATTCAGATCAAATGATAATGGCATAAATGTATTGTTAAAGCAGCAGGTTGTCGATCTTTTTGGCCATTTGATGGCAGCAAAAGTAGCTGTAAACACTACATTGATTAATGATCATATTAACAACTTGTTATGGCCAGTGTGCTCAATAATGCATTACTGTAGCAAATTATAGTAATGTATTTCCTTTTTGAGTGACTTTACAGTTACTAATCCTAGCAATGATCTGTTTCTTGCAATGACTGCATTTAGTACATGCACTTACGTAACCAGGTTACTCAGAGAAACCAGCTTTCTCATGCAGTGGCGGTTCTACACGGAGGCCTAGGGTGGCCCGTGCCTCTGTAGATATGTCCCTGGCCACCCCTGTGGCCCCC
>JAUBNQ010000017.1:7909602-7937393 GCA_032353495.1 Ctenopoma kingsleyae | reverse complement strand
CATTTAAGGAACCTGGGGAAATCTTTGTAGGCAAAGGACAAGGCCAAACAACAATGATGAATGACTGTGAAAAGTGTTTGCCCTCTTCCTAATTTTTAATTAAAAATTTTATTTTTTTTTTGCATATTTGTCACACTTAAATTATTCAGATCATCAAAAAATTTAAATATTACAAAACGATAACCTGAGGGAAAAAGCAGTCAACATTTTTCAACCAACTGTCATATTTCTCAGTATTAACATTTCATATGTTGTTCTTATACATTTAAAAAAAAATATTTGTCTTTTTAATTATATGATACACAACGTCTCAATTTTTCTGGAAATGTGTTTTGAACAAAACAATTTATTTCACACAAACCTAAATTAAAGCATCACACAAAGATTTTCACCTGTATTTGGAAAGTAATCTGAAATTAAATAAAGAACACAGAAAAAACAATGACATTAACAAATGTTTATCGATCAAAAGCAAACAGAAATAAATCAGCAGGTTAAGAGTTGGGACGTTCTTTAAATTTGAATAAAATTAAAACTAAAAGACTTTCAAATCACATGAGCCAATATTTTATTCACAACAGAACATAGACAACACAACAAATGTTCAAACTGAGAAATTTTACAACTGTATGCACAAAACGAGCTAATTTCAAATTTGATGCCTGCCACAGGTTGGCACGGGAAAAACAAATGGCTGAAAAAGCAAGGAAGTTTAAAAAGATTCAGCTGGGAGAACATCTAGCAACAAATTAAGTTAATTGATATCAGGTCTGTAACATGATTAGCTATAAAAGGGATGTCTTAGAGAGGCAGAGTCTCTCAGAAGTAAAGATGGGCAGAGGCTCTCCAATCTCTGATAGAGTGCATGAAAAGATTGTGGAAAACTTGAAAAACAAAGTTCCCCAACGTCAAATTGCAAAGTGAAAGTGCATAACATCAAAAGTTTCAGAGAAACTGGAGATATCTCTGTGCGTAAGGGACAAGGCCGAAGACCTTTATTGGATGCCCGTTGTCGTCACGCCCTAAGTCACTGCATCACTCATTGGCATGATTGTGTCAATGACATTACTAAATAGGCCCAGGATTACTTCCAGAAACCACTGTCTGTAAACACAATCCGCCATCTGCAGATGCTAACTACAGCTCTATCATGCAAAAAGGAAGCCATATTTGAACACGGTTCAGAAGTGCCGTCGTGTCCTGTGGGCCAAGACTCATTTGAAATGGACTGTTTCGAAGCGGGAAAATGTTCTATGGTCAGACGAGTCCAAATTTGTCATTCTTGTTGATAATCACGAACGGCGTGTCCTTCCGGGCTAAAGAGCAGGGAGATCTTCCAGCGTGTTATCAGCGTTCAGTTCAAAAGCCAGCATCTCTGATGGTATGGGGGTGCATAAATGCGTCCGGTATGGGAAGCTTGTATGTTTTGGAAGGAACTATGAATGCTGAAAGATATATAAAGGTTTTAGAGCAACATACGCTGCCCTCTTGACAACGTCTATTTCAGGGAAGGCCTTGTGTATTTCAGCAGGACAATGCAAAACCACATACTGCAGCTATTACAACAGCATGGCTTCAGCGGAGAAGAGTCCCGGTGCTGACTTGGCCTGCCTGCAGTCCAGGTCTTCCACCTATAGAGAACATTTGGTGCATAATTAAACAAAAAATACATCAAAGGCGACCACTAACCTATATCAGGCAAGAATGGGATCAAATTCCAACACAAAAACTCCAGACACTCGTAACCGCGATACCCAGACGTCTTCAAACTGTTTTGAAAAGAAGAGGAGATTCTATACCATGGTAAACATGCCTCTGTCCCAACTATTTTAAGACCTGTAGCAGGCATCAAATTTAAAATGAGCTCATTTTGTGCATAAAATTGTAAAATCCCAACTTTTCCGGAATTCGTGTTTATATGTAACTCACTGAGGGCCCTCCTGCTGGTGAGGCCCTAGGCTGCAGCCTATGTAGCCTATGCGTCTAAAACGGCCCTGGAGTTAGGTATATCGGAAAGAACAGTGAGAGTTGACCAGTTGCTGAAATATTAGGGTAAGGGTCCTCTATTTCTGCCAACATTTTTATTGTAGTCACCTTCCTTTTTGTTATTTTTCTGTTTTATGTTGGCTGATAAAGTATGAAATAACTAGTGCCACCCACTGCTATGGAGAATATCACCGGTGTCCTCATTTTTACATCTGAACCTTTTGTCACATCTTGTCACTTGGGAACACACATATGATGTCTCAGCTAAGATACGAGCACCTTAAGTTCCATCAAAAAAATCTGCAATCAGTATTGTACACCATTAAATTTGGATGTAATTGATCTAACAAGGACAACAGATGATGACTGACACAGCAAACTGTTTCTTATTAGTTGCTTGATAGCTGTAAAAACGGAGCCACCTGTAAACATTCAACAGTCGGTGAACAATAATGGGATAGCAACATATTGTGGTAACTAGTAATGATTAATTTACTGTTACCCTCGAATTGAGTTTTGACATGCATGTCTGATCACTCATGCTGCTACCACTGGCTAGTGGTTGCCATGACAACAAAGAGAAGATGCTACAGCTCTTTTTTGCTCTTGTCCCTCAGGAGACATATCTGGCTAATGCAGCGGGAAATGCAGCATTAACTGTCTCATTCGTTGTACACAACCCCCCCAACACCGCCCCCACTGACTGCCACAGTCACACACACAGACACAAATACACACAGTAATCATTTGTTTTTCTCCCTGAAGAATCAATTGACCTAAATAATCAGTGTTGCTCTGCTCTCAGACGTCTGTACTTGATTCTCAGAGGATGATTTAAAGACACTGAAAATAACTGTAAAGGATGCAACCTTTCACACGTGTTCCAAGTTTAGGGGGAAATTTCTGACATTGATGACAGTGAAGTGGCACGGCCACAGTTTTCATTCCTTTGAATGCATGAAGTTAGTAACATGCAGATGTTTTTATATGCATTCTGCACATGGGAATTAGAGCAAAAGAAAATATACATGTTTTACATGTTTTGCTTGTGAGCTTCAAATATTGGCTTAAGAAACCTATAAAGATATTTCAGAACTGCAGAACTGATATTTCAGAACTATTTGAGAGGCAACAGCACATTGGTAAAACTATTGGTTTACAAAAAAGAAAGAAAATGAAAAGAAATAATAATGAAAGTTTGTATGAATTGGAAACTTGTAAAATAATTTCCCGGACAAAAAAGCCTTACTTCACCACTTTGATCATCTCTCCTCAAAAAACTCATCACCCTGTTAAATTTGATGCCCGCTTCTTCTTGACCTTTAATCAGAGACAATTGCCTCTGCCTCTGTAATCAAGCAATGATCAATCAGTGTCAACAACCATTTCTAATTTCAGTTTTCTCTCATACAAATAATCTGAACTACCCCTAGATACAAATTTAAATAACACCAAAATTTACTGTTTAACAGTGACACTTGTTCGTAATTTTGCCCATGTAAAGTTTGTCACAGCCTCACAGAAAATGGGTTAAATGTGATGTTGTTTATATATGTTTGTTAAATATATCTTGATCTCAATGAGATTTCCTTAATAAATAAATTTTAGAAGCAACTGGAAAATGCAATTGTTACGTTGTTTTTCTTTTGACTATCTGGAGAATATTTAATTAATTAGACATTTTAAACTATGGTCCATTTGTTTCAGGTTCTCTAACATTACAGTAAGAAATACTGGGTTAGTGCCTTTAATATTTATTTTCTGTCTTTCTGCAGGACCTCTTTAGTAAGTCAGATCCATTTTTGGAAATATACCGTATCAATGATGATGAAACAGAGCAGCTTGTGCACAGAACTGAGGTAAAGTCACTATATTTCCTCTTCAGTACCATCAATAGCTCTCACTGCATTAGTACCACTTTGCTTCATATGTAATGTGTCACCACTCTAACAGGTAATTAAAAACAACCTGAACCCTGTGTGGGAGCCCTTCAAAGTGTCTCTCATATCCCTGTGCAGCTGTGATGAAGATCGGAAGCTCAAGGTAAGGGTCCCGTAGAAACATCCAAACCAGCAAGGTTTGACAGAAAGAGACTACTAACCACAGTTGTTTTGTGTGTCACAGTGCCTAGTGTGGGATTATGACTCCAGGGGGAAGCATGACTTCATTGGCGAGTTCTATGCCACTTTCAGGGAAATGCAGAAAATTTCCAGTGGAAATAAGGTCAGTAAACGGAGAGGTGGAGCAGAGTGGAGGAGAGACAGCCGTGTAACCATTTCATCCATTTCCAATACGTGCCTCATCTCACTCTGCTGAAATCCATCACAGATGAAACAGATATGTTGGTGCTGAAGATACTGTATGTTGTGTTAAAAATGCCACAAGTTGTTTCTCCTGTTTGCTCTGTTTAAGGTGACATGGGATTGTGTGAATCCCAAGTACAAACAGAAGAAGAGAAACTATAAAAATTCAGGAGTTGTCATCCTCAGTGACTTGAAGGTAGGCATCTGCTGCTGTCTCCAGTTTTTTTTATTGTATGACAGAGCTCTTGTAAAATTCAGGAACATTAATATATTGATAGAATCTTTCTTAGTTTTTTGTGTGTACAATATGTCTCTATGTAAACAGTCTTCTCAATCTTCTCTCACATATACATGAGATGATTTCATGATTATGTACACCAAGGACATTTTTAGTTCCTGTTTTGACAAGATATATCACAACATTTTTACAGTCAACAGATTTGTTGAGTAAATTACACTTTAATGACCAGATGCTTCTAACGCCAGCTGAGTATTTGCTCTCCCAGTCATCCCTTCAGAGGTTTTGCTTTTAAGAAACATTTTCTGTTTTTTTCCCCATGCAGCTCCACAGAGTGTACTCCTTCTTAGATTACATCATGGGAGGATGCCAGATTCACTTTACGGTAAATTGAGCAGCCTGTGTTTAGTGACGCATCACTGTCATTGAGCTTTTAAGTGCATTGGTCCTTGTATGAATTAATACTGTTAAATTCTCTGTATATTAACATCAATCCTTATGCAATAAATGTTTTTTCTGTTGCATTTTTCTAACTGTGAAAGACATTTTCATCCTTGAAACCTCCTCTTAAAGCAATCTTGTCCATGTGCACAGCTAGTTTTCTTTTCGTAGGCAGCTTTATGGAATAAATACAGACCTTCTTCAACTCTTGCCCTCTGATTTGCCCTCTGTAGTGCTACCACTTGCTCTCTAGCTGGATAACTGAAGCAATGAATTTTAATTTGCTGCGGTAGATACAGCTGCTCCTTATTGAAATAGCAGGCTGCTTAGATCTACAGTGTATGGGAGCTGTAGCTGCTTCAATCTATGTGGGTGTTAAAAAGTACAAGTTCTTACCTCTGATCAGATAATTTATACTGCCATTAGGCGTATTTCAGGCTCGCTCGCACAGAATGATTTATAAGAGGCAAACAGGCAGCCAAGTAAAAGTCTTTCCAGTAAGTTAAGCAACAAAAGAAAAAACTTAATTGATTCTGTCATATTGTTCATGTTGCACACTTTATAATTATTTCTACCAGGTTGCCATTGATTTCACAGCCTCCAATGGAGATCCCAGGAACAGCTGCTCATTGCACTACATCAACCCTTACCAGCCCAATGAGTATTTGAAAGCCCTGATAGCAGTGGGGGAGATCTGTCAAGACTATGACAGGTTTGTCAATCTTTTGTTTCTCAGTAAAGGGTCTTTGGTGCCTTCAGGGATTGTCAGTCTCTTCTGCAGTAAAATATAGCCACAGAGTGTTGCTTGCATGCCATTTCACTTGAATCGCTCACAGTGAAACGAGCCACTCCATCTGAACCACTGCAAAAGGACTGTAATGGAAATCATGAAGCGCTGAAACTGAATGGCAGAAAATCCTGCAATTATTATATTTTTTGCTCAGTTTGTCATGGAACTGATGGAACTGAAGTGTTGACCACAAGCTCCTTCACTTATGATTCATTTCTATACTGAAATATATTTAGCATTTTGAAATCTGTTACACACCTCACATCTTCAAAAAATGGCCTTTTACTTGCAGTACAAATACTTTATAATCTTGTTTGTTGTCACCATCATGTTAAGTCAATTTTAATTAGTGTTATATCCATGGCTAAGTAATGCACGATAAACTATCTGGGAAAATTAGAGCAAGCAAATTTGGCTTCTACTAGCATTACTTATGCATGAGGCTAATCTGGGGCTGAAGGTGGTGCTTGGTAGTAGCAGTCAAAGACACACACACACACACATGCACACACATGCATGCACAGTCCTTATGTTTCCTTTTTGAGTAGTAATGTTTTCAAATATCCATTCATTTCAGGCTTTTAATGATATACAGTATCATGACACTGTAGCTATTACATGAACCACACGCAGATAAATAATTTTTTTAACGATCAGGTTCTAAGCAATTTGCTAGGTTTGGAAAGAAATTCTACAAACACAAACAAACCAATAAGTACAGAATGGGCTGAGAAATGCATTTGAATTTTAGTAACAAATCCGATCATTCACCAATCTGCCACTCATCCAGAGTCAGGTCACATTGGCAGCAGGCTAAGCAAGGTAGTCCATATCCCTTTTCCCCAGCCCCCCTTATGACTGGCCTCCCATCACCTGTCACCAAATTGCAGCCTCCTTTGTTTATTTACAAATACAGTACCTATCCATCATTTCCACACCTTTGTTTTATATATTACCCTAAGGGAAATTTATTTTATTGCATCAAATAATCAATATTTACATAACTTTAGTTGCTTGTGACATTATGTAATTTTTCAAATTTGCATGACCTGCAGAAGCCTCCTCCCCACACCCATTCTCCAGTCAGACACAAATGGTCCAGTTTAAACTCTGGAACAAGTAATACATTTTTGGTAGGGCTACATACAAACCGCAATGTACTTGAAAAAATATCAGATTATTTAATCCAAAACATATCTGTCACATTTATTTTCTGTGTAAAAAATATATTTGGAGACAGTAAGAGGAGAGCCATGTCTCTACTTTAACTTTAAGTACAGTGCCAACTGTTTCGCATTTACTCCACAGCCTCTTCGGTCACAGTGGTATACTTTATCTTGTGGACAACTCAATGATATGGTTTCCTCTCAGCATCTGCTGCAGCTATTGGTGCTCCTTCCTAGCCTGTATAGGCTCATTACCCTGAACTACAAACACACACATGCAGAGATAGGGGCTAACACCAGGATAGCAGGCACTTGCAAAAGAAGTGGGAGGCATTATGGCTGGAAAAATAACAGTGTGGTGTACTTTAGAATCAAATGTAAAGACAGCGAGGGTTTGAGGAATCATTAACAACACTGAAGCAAATTGAATGAAGCTATATTTTAATGTGAGAATTCCAGAAACTGTAAACAAATACTGGCTAATTATAAGATTTTGGCTTCAGTCACACACATGTTTGTGTTTAACATTGCTGATTGAGTAGTTGAGAATAATTATTAAACAATATGCAAATGTACATACACCAGACGTTAGATACGGTTTTGCAGGTACTTGTAATTAATGGGGAATTCATAATAACATTATACTATGATCTGTTTCAGAGAAAGACCCTGTCATCTGTCAAAACTAAACCAGATGAAGATTAACACTCTGACTCCTGATTTATGCAGATCCTCCTTTTGAATATCAGGGGAGCACTGTCTGGCTAATTATAGCATCCAAGACATAGCACTGGAGACACTGAAAAGATGCCTGAAAATTAGCAGCTCATTCTTTTACCGTTATCATTTTCATGTTTACATAGCTACACAAGAGCATCACACATGCAAACATGCCTCTGGGCAAACAGTGATTGCAAGTGTAGGCAGCCCTTCCCTCTTAAGTTGGAATCATTATTGAGGTGTAAAACGTAGGCAAGCAAAACTTTTAGCCTTTAGTGAATATAGGTGATGTGGGATTTTAGAGTCCTTGCAGAGGAGTGCATTATGGAGCTGGAGTGACTAGCTTTTGTCTGTGTGGGCAGAGGCTCATTTACCTTGCTGAGAGTGCTATTATACCGGGCACATTGCCCCATGGCACCTCACATGTACCGACAAAGTGGGAAAACAAGGACCGCCATGCACTTCACAGCAAAATTCATATGATGAAAATGACATGTCAGTAGTCTTCTCTGTCCACCTGTCTGGGCTGAAGGTGTCATATCTGTATACCTATGGAGTTTGATGATCATCAACTGAAGACTACAATATACTGTACCTCAGAGTAGAATTGACTCAGTGTGAATCTGTTCTTCCCTAATAAAAGATGTTTTATTAAAATATTTTCTACTTTGAAACTGGTAAAACCCATAATCCCATAAACAAAATTTTCTTTCTCTTGTTATTCCTCTACTATACAACATACAGCCTCAGTGTATTTGAAAGGGCACAATAATGGGAGTGAGACCTGTATTCAGTGGATGAGTTATTTTGATGAAAGTGAGTTCAAAACATGTTGAAGGTGAGTGTAGAGCAGAGCCATCTTTTATCACCATCTGAACTGTGAAATCTATTAAATGTTTTGGAATATTGTTACTGGAGTGTCTTTATATGTGGATACAATACAGCACATTAGCCAAGGATGGAGGGAGGATGCATTACAGAGAATAAAAAGTTGGACTCATTCACATGTTTATCTTTTTTTCTTGGAGCAGGAGATAATGATGCTAACCAAAATGTGCTCAAAATGGCCCGTTTACTGTATTCGCTGCTGTCTTTCTTACTGGGATCCAATTTTCCAGAATCTGAGGGCTGTTGCTGTTACCATTTGCAGCCACTGTAAATATTAAACATAAATAATAATAATAATAATAATAATAATAAGAAGAAGAAGACGAATTGAGTAATAAAAGTATCCCTTCAGTTATCAGTTTAATGCTCACTCAGAGAGCATAAAAATCATCACTTTGCCAATGCTTATGTCCACACCCATCACAGTTAATTAAACAGCAGTTGCAGCTCTGAAAAGCTGCCTCAAAGTCATATTAGCTACATGAGGGGACAAACAACTGTCCCATCAACACCTGTCAACACATCAAACAAATCAACACTGTAAATGCTGCTGTGTACCCTTTGATCCACCCACACCATGTCCAGAATAAATGAATTAAACACCTTTTCAAATGTTTGTGCCGTAAACTAAGATTCTGTTGAGCTGAAGATGTTTTTTTGTGATTGCACTGGGCAGGGGGATTTGAGATTCTTTTGTCAGCCATGAAGCCATGAAATAAAATAAATTACATGATAAGAGAGGCAGCCATAGAAAACATTTGACTGATAACAAGCTGTGACAACTCTGCTGCTCACCCAAAATGAGCCACAGATTCTAGTGGATTACAGTTAACACAAATTGCTAACTGTTCAATGTATATTTAGTATACAGTATGTTATTTAAGGGGTATGTGAAGAATTTGTTATGATACTTCCATAAAGTAAAAAAAAAAAAGCTAAGATGACTACTAGAACAAATTTAGCCGCTAAAAATATTCCAAAATGTACTACGAGGAAGCATTAATAGAAATTCAACAACAATACTCAATAATTTACTCTATAGTTAGCAGTAAATTGAGATTTTGGACACTTGTGGCATCATTATATTATGTAATTACTGAGTTATGTATAAATGCATCAGATTGCATTTGGGTATTTTTTAGCAGAAAGTAGAGTATGTGCCCAGGACATTATGTTTTTTAATCTATTGTGTGAATTTTGAGAGCACTATATAATAGTTGCATTTCATGCTCAGAACACAAATAAAATAGAGGAAAGTAAATATAGTGCACTCATCTGGTGAATAGGGAGTAGTTTTAGACATAGCCTTTCTCATTTTTTTATACAAAACTGTGCACCCTGGCCTTTGACAAGGAGCACACAGTCCAACATAGTGGAGGCTCTTACAGTAATATCTGTCCATCTAGAATGGTACAATGAAAAATGGAGAGGATGTGATACTCTGAGATACAGGTGCAAATGCTGGCTGCAGATTTCAAATTGTAAAACAAGTTTTTAACATTTATGAAATGCAAACAAGCAATGAATTTGCCCCTGAAAATGTGAACAGATGGATAAGCCATCAATATTTTTTACATCACCGTCAAAAGCTATCCTAGATTAAACTGCAGTAACTGAGTGAATATGACTAATTAATTTGCTTATCGTTTCAGTGATAAAAGATTTTCAGCTTTGGGTTTTGGTGCCAGAATCCCTCCAAATTATGAGGTGAGTATCTCTGTTCTTATCTGTGCTCTGCCTGTTATTTGTTCATCATAAAACTCCCTTTTGCTGTTATAATATATTACACTGACATTTCCCATAAACCATATTTTACATATATATATTTACTTATTTTCACGTGCTCTTGTTGAATGCTGGTATTTTCCACTACCCTGGGACTTTATGTTAAGCAAGCTGATTTCTGTGACCTATTTTATGACACTATTTGCTATTCTGTCAAAATTTCACATTTAAAACTAATTAGTGAGTTATTTTTATTCATAAGCAACTTGTCTTAATTTTTCAACTTGTCTTGAAAAATAACATGTTCTGATTAAATAAAAGCCCTGTGGTGTTGATTCTCAATTTACATAAGAATTCGTGAGTGTGACAGCATTTGTTTAAACAAATTGGACTCTGAAATCCAAAAGGCTTCAGTGATTATGAATAGAGCCGTGTGGAGACATCTGACATGTGCTGACGTGTGTTATATGTGTGAGTGAGTTTGCAGAGTTTTACCAGAATGGCCGAGCTTTACTGTAATGTAATGTACTGTATAGTAAGTTGCTATTTTCCAGTGTGAAACACTAATAACTCACATCATTTATGAAAAGATTTATGGTTCAGCAAATACAAAGTCTTCATTTCTAAGTTGCCCTCACAGTGATTGTCTTGCAGGAGTCAAATTTACTGATTACTATTGCCACATTATGACTGGTGGTGCAGGTAAATGCCAATTAAGGCTAATCATTATCTGCATCTATGAACTCATAGACTACACCTGTGTGCAAATTAAATGGACTTGGACTCAGTATGTGTAGTTGTGCACCCTGTACCCTTAATTATGCATTATGCATACACAATGTAATTAACAATTATAAATAAAGACCCAAACTGTTAATTTACCGTCAATAATGCATCAGATAGTGGCTCCTGGAAGTTAATGGGAAGCCTCATATGTTATTGCTATGAATATGGCCCATTGTGTTTTTGTAATTTAAACTTCCTAAACATTTGTTTTCAAATGGTAAATGTTTCTGCATAACCTTAGATATTCACGATTACATTTGCACCATCAAAGCAAAAATGTTCAACATATTTATTCATATTCATTCAGAGTTTGAGGGTGCTTTTAAGTTGTTTGGTTTGATTGTTGCTGGTGTAAAGTGTAAATCAAAGTCTGATATATTTATAAGAAGGCTACTAAAAGCATCTCATGTGCATCCTGTTGATGATGAATGACAGTCATCAGTCACCATTGAATGAGTGACTTGTTTACTCTTATTAGTTTGGAAAAGTCAGGAACACAACTGAGACTATAGGTTTGAAAGCGAAGCTAAAAAATTTGATTTCAAGATTGCCATTAGTCTTTTAGAAAAAGCACAAGTTTAAGTAACAATACTAAAGTCTGCACAATACCAGTCATACAACAAAAACACTTTTATTTTTTATAAACGTCCAATTTTTTTTGTTATTAGTTGTGATATCATGTCAAAAGATTTGTTGTGAAATGCAATACAAACAATATTCCTTCTTTTACAATGCAAACACTAAGTCATGGTTTATATAATTATATCATTTCAGGGGCTCCTCATATTTGTCTATACAGTTACTGAATTCAGGCTGTTAATCATATTAAAGATGAAAATGACTTTTAAAACAGTGGCCAGCTGGAGGGGTGTCAGTTGTCACTGATCTGGATGACAGTTGGTGCTTGTGGGAAAAAAACTGTTTCTTCTGAGAGGAGGCATGAAGACGGGGATTTCATTTTTGCCAATTAAACAGCTTTGAGATAAACAAAGTCAATCTGATATTTGGATGGCAAGAATGGAGCAGATAAAAGAGGAGGGGGTGCCATCTCTTTTTACAAACCATATATTAAGCATGTAGTGCATACTATACGGTTATTAATATATAGTATGATGAAATGATGAGCCAGAATGTCCTTTTCCTCAGAAGGTAGTAAACACAAACCACAGTATCACATGACCTTATCTTACTGTAAAACACCCCTGAAACAAAAGTGTTACTATTATCCGTTGGTTGAAGTTGCCTTTTATTATATCTCCATCTCAATTCCATTTGGACTATATTAT
This sequence comes from Ctenopoma kingsleyae, assembly GCA_032353495.1. NCBI lineage: Eukaryota > Metazoa > Chordata > Actinopteri > Anabantiformes > Anabantidae > Ctenopoma > Ctenopoma kingsleyae. The sequence continues at coordinate 7,925,064 of JAUBNQ010000017.1, read as the reverse complement.
ATGCAAAACCCACAGTTAAGAATCCTTTGCTATCAGTTCTTGCCTTTCCCCTGCCGTTATTAATTTATATGCAAAACAAAACTTCTGCCGAACCAGTTTATCAGCCATTAAATCACTCCTGAGTCATTCTTACTTAACAACACAGCTTTAAAATCGGCTTTAGTTATTGTAAATACACACAAACCGAAAATGTTCATTAGTGATCTACATATGCATATATTTTGTGTCTTTATAATATTAAAGTTCACTTACTACTTATTCCCGGTCCCTGGAACTGCTGAGGTCTTGATGTTTCCATTTAAACATTATTATAAAAAAAATTCTTCTTAACAGAAGTTTTGTTTGCAGTATCAGAAAAATGTGAGTATAGGAGTCATGGTATGGCAGAGATACAAAAATAATAAATAATAATACTACAAATTGTTTAATAATTTTTCTTTCTCCACCCACAGGTATCTCATGACTTTGCCATAAATTTCAACCCAGAGGATGATGAATGTGAAGGTAAAAAGGGCTTTGTTCACCAGTTTCCCTGAGACACCAGAATTAACAACTGTAATCTGACAAAACAACTGCTAAAATATTAACATTGCTAAGCAGGTGAGACATCACATTTGATTTGCTGACTTGCTTTGTTGATGTCTCCGTCTTCTCTGTGCTCTCTGTGGTTAGGTATCCAAGGAGTGGTGGAGGCATACCAAAACTGCCTTCCTAAGATCCAGCTGTATGGCCCAACCAATGTTGCTCCAATCATTAACAGGATAGCCAAGCTAGCAGCAGGTGATGGCAACATTAAAGATGCTTCTGTGAGTGTCCTTTTATATTCTATTACAAATATATGGATGTAAAACAGGCTTTATTGCTGTGCCACTCATAGAGTTCCCAGAATAAGTAGCTTCTGTTTCACCTCACTTTTTATAGTAATGATGCCCTGCAGCACAAGAGAAAAAGAGGCCCATTTTAGAATGAATTAGTATATGTTGAATTATGAATAGAAGTTATAAAGTGCTGTAATAGTGGTGTATTATTTGGGCCTATTTTCATATTGTTGTTTCATTTTGTGTTAGAAATGGCAGTGCATCATGAATTACTAATGGGATTTAACAAAAGTGGCTAATAGAGCTGCTGAGCTCTTTTTTTAATAACCCGTAATATTCCTTTGGTAATAAAAACACCAGTCTTTTATCTGTGTATCTTAAATGAACCACTGTCTGCACAGACATAAACTTCTGCTCTATTACACTACAGTAATTGCACTAACCTTCGTGTAATTATTCATTCCTCAATATCAGCCTTTCTTTTGATCACTAAATGAGCTGCAGTAAACAATTAGCCTTTCAGGGCACACATTAGAAATATACACATTAAATAACAAATAAACACAGTTAGGCTACAAATTAACCACTTCTTATGGGACCAATCATAAATAACTGTAATATATTGCACCATGTTAATATTCTTGTACCATACTATTCACGTTATAATGTTTAGTAGACACCTGAAATTAATTTCACAGCGCTGCTCTATCTTTTGTTTTTAATATACTTTTACTTTTTTTTTAATCTGTTCTTAATTCACTTGTTTTTTGTGTAACACTTTAACAAAGTGCCAGACACACAATACTGTCTACTAAGTGGAGGCTGTAAATTTATCAAAGACAGCATGAAAGGCTTACTTCAGACCAAAGCACACAATGAGAGGTGTCCTTGCTTATAACCACACGTTGGTATTAAAATAGGTCAGTGTTACCATGGATTAATTCACACTGAAAGCTCTTATCTTCTTCCAGCGATACCACATCCTGCTCATCCTCACGGATGGTGTAGTGACGGACATGGCAGACACACGCGAAGCCATTGTACGAGGCTCCTACCAGCCTCTGTCTATTATTATTGTTGGTGTGGGCAATGCAGACTTCACAGACATGCAGATTTTGGATGGAGATGATGGAGTCCTTCGCTCACCAAAGGGCGAGCCGGTCCTCCGGGACATTGTGCAGTTTGTGCCCTTCAGAGACTTCAAAACGGTCAGTTTTTTCTCCATCTGTCATTCTTCACTTGTTGACTTTCAGCTTTCTCTTCAACTCCACTTCTTCTGACCGCTGTGCTAGTGATGAAGATTGACATTAGATCTTATTCATATAACGCCCCCCTGTTATTTAAAAGAGCAGACAGGCAGGTTTTGTCGGCTTTGCCAGTTCTACAGATGGGCACCATGGACTGGAGGAAATCCAGAAATTTCCTCACTCAAGACTGTATTCTTAATGTAGTTACTACATGTAATCAGTGGTATTTCAGCTGTACAATTATTCTGTGTTGTAGACATGACAAATAAACATTGCTGTAAACTCATAAAAACAGGCAGTAAAAAGGAAAAAATACAATTAGAAACAACAAATAAAATCAGAATCAGAAGTGCAAAATATTATTGCACTCCAAAAAGACACATTTTTTGCACAGATCTGCACACTTAACAACTGTCCTTTGTTTACCACGTGCATACTAGTGTAACAACTATTAAAACAACACAATGCTACAAGGCATATTATTTATTTTTATGTAACTCAATCGAGTTTTCAGGAGAGTTTTTCAGATTCATGAACAGAACATTTAATCTCTAATTACAACATCTGATATACCCACATATATAAGAAAGTAGTAGGACAAACATGTAATAGCATCACTGGAAAATGTTATGCGTATTGGATTAAAGTGATATTTAACAGTTGGTTTGTCAACTCCAGCTGTTCTCTGTCTCTATTGCAGGCTTCGCCTGCAGCCCTGGCCAAATGTGTTCTGGCAGAGGTGCCCAAACAAGTAGTGGAATACTACAGCCATAAGGCCATCTCCCCCATGTGTCCAATAAGGGACTTACCCACACCCATCCTCAGCCCGGTCGCCACCACTCCAACAGAATAACTGAGCATCCTGTTCCTGGAACCAAGCTTTGACCACACTGACAGTCTGGTGAACTGAGAGGGAGAGAGGTCACTTGCCTCATTACTTTGGACAAGAACTGAAGAGAAAATATTTCTAAATGTGCTGTTACTCATTTGTTTCATTCCACTAATAGCAAAGTGTTTACACAAGGACAGTACAACAGAGATTTGGGTTATATTTCTCTGGTTAGTGTGGATCCAGTGTTTCTCCCAGGCTGTGCAAATTGACCATCCAGCTGTTTCAGCACCATGAATCCTGGAGGATTATGTTTTCCCTAATTTTTATGCATGCAGTCCAGTCCGTCAGAGCTGAAGCCACTGATCGGATGCAGGTTTACTATTCCTCAAATTAAGAACATCAGTTCTGTGTATTACATAGTTTTCCTTATGTCATATCTTCAGATAATTTTAAGAATGTACAGTGTCACAATCTAAATTTGAGTTCCCAACTTAAATATGTTGACAATATTTAATTCAGATGTTGTAAATAAATCTCATGAAGTATAAAAACATGCTGCAGTTCTAAGTTGCAACTTATAATTACACTGATTTAAACTTATTATTAAACAAATGTGTCTGGCTGCAAAATACTCCTTAATTTGGATTACAGACAATTTTTCCACAAAAGTTTACATTAGAAAATGTGAAAGGATCTTCACAAAAGCTTTATTTTAATAATAAAAATATCTATTATAATTATATTAAATCTACTCTATTCGAGTGCACCAGCTGTTCTCAACAAACCAGAATGTCCTCATGATGACAGCAGGACGCATGAATGACACCATCCCTCTCTGGAAACAAAGGGGAACAAAGCAAGAAATACTAAGTATATCTGGCAGGTAGAGCCTGCCAAATTGGTGTATTGTAAATTAAATAGCTAAATAACCATAATTAGCTAATACCTCAGAAATTAGGCTATGTTAAAAACCAAGGTGAGAAAACAGCAAAAATGTAAATCTCTTTGTTTAGTTCTGTTCACATAGTACATCTGTAAACTGGAAGTGACATAACAACATCAACAATCTACAGTATTTTCTATAGCTTCAGATATTTGTATACTTTCGCTGAAGAGGGAGCTAACAAGTCACAAGTACTCAGAGCATACAGTCAGGTCACCAGCTTGCAGTCTGAAGTAGAAAATGTGTTTGTATTGCTGTGCAGTGTGGAGAGGTTTCAAAGGGCTGCCTTTTCTGAGGCCAGCTGTAATCCAAGCCAGAATAACATTTTCCTCTAATAGTAGATGAATGATTACACCCTATTTTTGATCTTTTGTCACACGGTATCAGTGTCAGCTGTAAAATCATGCTTCATGTTAGGTGAATTCTCCCTCTCTGAATTGGCCGTTATTGTTGTTGTCATCCCTAAGCCAGTCTCCATACAGGTAGCATTCTTCAGAAGTCAGAAATGTATTTAATTTCTTTGTTTTTCTTTCTTTCTACAAGCACACTTTAAAGTGAAAGCACAAAACTGATCTCAGTTAATTCCTGTATGTCACACAGTAGTGTTCATAAAACCAGCTCTGAAATGAGCTAGTTCTTGACATCAGTATCTAACAAGGCATCATTATAATCTAAAGATTTCTTTCTATAAAATTAGTGTTGAAGGTTTCCTTATCATTGCACCTGTGCATCTCCAGAACAAAGTGTACTGTGAATTATTGGCAAGTATCTCTTGCCTAGACGATCAGCATTTACTGGAAAGGTTGAACTTTTTTTGTAGTTACACTGAGCTTTACAATGATCATTATATTCAAAATATTATAGCCTTAACTTTCATTTAGCTTTGCAGAACTGTGTCAGATTCTCGCCACAGTGTTCAGAGTGTAGCCTATACCACGTCAGAAAAGCTGTGTCATGTTTTGGCCTTAGTATTTTTTAAAAGGAGCATGTTGATCCACGTTGATGGAAAGCCAGAACCTTTCACTGATACTGTCTCTGTAAAGCAGAAAACAGCAATTTGCTGTTTTTCAATGTATATGCTTATGTAAATGCTGACATTTAACTAAACAAGAAAATAAGGGTTGTATGTTTAAGTCACATGTAGTTACACATAATAGATAAATAGACCAATTTTCAAAAGCCCCTGACAACGAAACATGTTTATCAATTTCATGAGGGACGTTGACTGCCCCGAGAAACCAAAATGTTTTCTTAAATCTGTCTAAAGGTGAATACACACCTGAAGACTAGGTAAGACTTTCAAAGACTGGCTAGTTAACACTTGTTGAAAGTCTAGAAGCAGCACACACCTGATAACTGAGTAGACAACTGGTCAGTAGTGACTGGAAGTTCTAGACAACACCGCAGATCCCTTGTATGGATGCCATGTGGCAGTTTGTACCTTTCATAAACAGTGACTGAAAAAAGACAAACAAAGCACTGATTTCAGGTGAGATCCTGGATGGAGAGGCATGAACATATTAGACCTTACATAGAAAAATGGAGGGAAATTAACTTACTAACAAAGTTACCTTCAGGTAGAGCTGTAGTTACTCTAGGTCTCTCTTGGGTGTGACGTTGCTGACGCCATTATGCAGCTGATTAAGAATGTGATTTGGTGATGATTGGTTGGACCTAGATGGGGCCAGGTCAGTGCCAGTCTGGCCCAGTCTTTTCATTCTTAACTTCAGATTCCAGTCTTAAGTCTTATAAACCAGTCACTGCCAGTGGTTCTCATAAAGATTAATGGTATTGTCCAGTGCCAGAACTTCCAGTCGTTACTGACCAGTTGTTAATCCGACCAAATCATGTTCATAATTGTCTGTAGACTCATTAAGCATTAAACAGGTTTTCATTCTTCATCATTAGGAGCATAAATTTCAAAACATTTCAGAAGTTGAAATGTTTCCCACAAATTCTTTCTTAGGTTAACAACTCTTAATTCTGTCATTTTGATTGCACATGCAAACTAATGTCCCGTTTATCAAAGAAAACAGTGTGAACTTTTTACATCCAAAGAAAAGTGGATGTGAAGTGAAAAACATTTTATGAATAAAGATACAAAATATGTTGTTCTTACCGGCAGTCTGACCGAAAAGAGTGAGCAGCAAAAGTGCTCCACTGTTTTCAAGCCTACCTATTCACTATATTGTATGCTTTAACTGAATAGTTCATTATTTGCTGTCTGTTCTAGTAATGACTATATTTTACATTTATCTTAAATTGCATATTTGTGCTCTGAATGGTGACTAATTCACTTGGACCAGAAACCAAGCTGTCACTGCCATTAAATGCATACAAAGAATATCTCGTCTTCACAGCTACTCTAACATACACACATATCCACCCCCGAGCTACAGTACAAATATTAATCTGACTTTGATTTGTCCTCTAGAAACGGCAATAGATCATCTATTGGCTGCTCTTCCTTTGAATTCCTTTGAAGATCATACATATTAAATATTTGTCACTGTGGATCACAGGGTTCAGCCAGCCTAGCTATGAAACACACTAAGTTATACAACAGTGAGGAAATAGATGCAATAATGAGGTAAAACTCTTTTTTATTTTAAGAGTTAGCTTTCAAAAGATTTACAGAGCAGAAAGTGCCCAAAAAGTTCTCAGATAATAATTACAATCTAAAGCTTTAACTATAAGAAACCAGCTTTGTGTTTCCACATAAACCTTGATTTTTTTCTTCTTCAAAATAAGGCAGGAAGCACAGATATTAACCAATATTTTTGTTACTTGAGGGCAAACCAGCACACATATTAAAATCTGAAAGGCATCTGTACTTTTTTTGTGATTCTAGCCTTAAATGGCAACTCACCCTTTGGCCTTATTCCTACTAAAACAAATAAGTGTTCTTGGTTTAAACATTAATATAATGAGTCATGCAAATATTTCATGCCCTTCTGGCGTTGTCTGGATTACAAAATATATTAGTTGTCTTATGGTAATACATGTTAAGCAGTGATACATTGGTCTTTAATGTCTCACCAGATTTACTCTGAACTAATTTCTCAACAGACCTGTTTTGAAAATAATTTTGTATGTATATGTGCTTGTGTGGAAGAGCTAGCTGAACCCAAGAACACAGCCACGTGTCGTCTTTCTAAACAGCTTCATGGAGAAAAAAAAAACACATTCATCTTAATGAGAAAACATTATTTGTACCACTGTGTTGCAAACAGCAGTGAGTTGAAACACTGGCGACAATAAAAGTTCATGTGGCCATCTTGCATTGTGGATTAAAAAAAGCTGGGAAGAATCCACTGAGCTGCTTATTTCCTCTTATCTGTACTTGCACCATTTCGAGGCAAAATTAACAAGTCATAGGTTTTATAGCACAGTGGTGTATTTGAAATTTCCCACACAAAGTCTCTCTCTCTCTTTTTCATCCATCCACTATCAATCAGAACAAGGTTTACAACCCATAAACCTAATATGCAACCGGTGTTACTCCAGGCCATGTGGGTGAGAAGCAACCCATGCATCGTTAGTAAATATTTGATTTCTTTGAATGGAAGAAAGAGGTTTATTGCATGCTTACTTTTAATGTTAAGCTGTGCTGTGCAGTCATTCCTTTGGATTGTATGATATGCTAATATGCAAGCCTGCCTCTGCACAAACCTCTGTTCTTGTAGTTTACGCTCTCTGTCTTGTAGTTAGGTAAATAAATCTCATCATTCAACTGAAACTGTCTGTGGGTTTGTTATTGTATTGAATTAAGAAAGTAAGTCGTTTTGTCAAACATACGTATATACTCCAAAATTATCTGTCTTTTTTGTCTTCTAGTTCTTCTGGTGTCTTCTTTTTATGCTGTCACCTCATTTCAGTGATCTATTAACAATACAGTTTCTTGCTGTGCACCGCTGTACAGCATGGAAACAGAAATGGAAGAACAATACTGATGTGTTTAATGAAATGTAAGTTACGCTATACCATGTGCATGTTTGCCCTGTGTAGCTTGGCTGCTGATGCTGTAAGTACTTATTGCATGGAAAGAGGGTCTGAGCCTACTCTTTAATTCCATCAGACAGCTCCTTTCATTTAACGGCTATTGTTGAGAGCGCTGAATAACAGTTGTTTCCATGGTGACACCTACTTGTGGGCACACGTAGACCTTCATTTTTGTCAGATTCAGGGACAAAGATGCAGGATGTGGTGAGAGCTCTGGGAGGAGGCCATTCGCACATTATTATGAAAAACAGGAGGCTTTGATTGTGATGACTGCTATCCTTTGCACGGCCACTAAATGTCCAGCAAGGCTGTAAGCCTGAGGTGAGATCGTTGTTTAGACTGTTCCTCTCTTTCACTCTCTCTCTTATAAGCCTTACTGTGTCTGACTGATTGATTTATAGCCACAATTAAAGAACACTCACCACCGCTTAACATTCACTGGCAATAAATTCAACAACAGGCTTGCACCCTGGGACATGATGCTGTTGTTTAGAGGACTTAACTCATTGGCTTCATGTTATCAGATTGCCTTAAGTGCCTTTAAACTCAGCGGGGCTTCCCTAACACTGGTGTTGCTGGGAGTTCTAGCTGAAGGCACTATAAAAGCAGAAAGGGTAGTGGACTCATTGGTTTTATTCTCAGTGGCTGCTTACCTAACGCCTCCCTGTAATAAGGAAATGACTAATGTGGATGGAGAATGGGAAATCTCTGTAGTAATTAGCTGTCTCCTCCCCTCCTGAGGGAATAGAACACACCTTTGAAATCCTTCTAGCTAGCTCCTCTGATGTTGTCTCTCACATGCTCTCTTTCCACACTTCATTTTGTGCATATACTGTACTATACAGCACATATGTGTACTGTACATATACACCTAATGATGGTCTTGTGACAAGCACCTTGGCAGATTGATTTATGGTTCATACTCTACTTTCAGCAGTACATTGCTGTCATTATAATACTCTATTATTCTGAAATAATACAGTTACCTTTGAGTTGCCAGCAGCTTTTCTAAACAACTTTGTTGTTTGTGCGTGCTGAAAGATTAACTGAAGTGAGTCTGTTGCATCCTTTCAATGGCTGTGTCACCTGAAATCAAGATTCACCTGCACTAATAAGAAAGAACTCAAGACACAGCTCGAGAGCTCAACTTCAGAAAGGTTTGTAGTTGTGATTTTTATTGAGTTAAATTGACTCGTGGGGAAATTTTACACAGTCAGTCAATGTTGTATCGTAGTCTCACATTGGGACTATCTCACTCTCCTGCACACTCTACTCACATGCTCTCTCTTTTTCGTTCATACACACACATTTCAATTTTCACATTCATTTTGTGATTCAACGTAGTCATTGTTGCTGTCTGTAAGGAAACAAAAAAACCTCACTATCAACTTTCAGTACGAGTTTTTCGATAATATGTACTTAGCCATATTTCCTCGTCCTAATATTCGAGGAAATTAAAAGAAAATAACCCAGAGTCTGCAGCCATACCAGGGGCTTTGTGAGACTGTACTTTGGCACATTGGTTATTAAGATAAGTGCTAGCATACTCATAAGGACTACAAGTTATGCTTGAAAAATAATGTTTACCATGTTACAAAATATGCTAATCTGGCCATAAACCACAATATTAGCCAATATTCAGAACAGGTCAGGATGCTAGTATGAAAAATTTAGGGATCACCAAGGTTGTTAGAATTCATCCTGGGACAACCATAAATGTTTGAACAGAATTTCATGGTGATCCAATAGCTGTCATAACATTTTACTCAAAGCAAAAAATTGTATTCTCAAGGTGGCATGTAAGCAGGTATTCAATATCCAGCACTAAGACTCATATCCATCATATTCACATCTGTGACTGAAGATAGAATATCATAAACTCCTCTTGTAAACCATAAACAGCTCTCAGACAGTTTAATCTAAATAGGTTGGAAGCACTATGAATTTTTTCATACTATGTCAACAAAACAAGTTTTAAGAGAGACATCATTTTTATACCAATATACAGTGTGTAGCACTGTGCAGTCAATCATAAGGAGGGTATTTATAATAAAGGAAACTAGCACTTTCCCCCAGAGATGAGTCCACCTGTCTGTAGAGGTATTAACAGCCTTTTCAGGCTGCAAGACATTCAGATGTGGTTCACTGACTCACAGATCCAGGCTCCTCTGTCTATGTCTCTGACACCCACATATATAGTAGTTTAATTAGGCTCTAGAGGACCTTGCTGACCTGCTGGACTCTTGGCTTTTCACAGAAGTGCTCATTTCTTGCTTTATGAAATCTCCCTCTATAACTGCACAACTTTGACTGTGGGCCTAGCCCACTGACAAAACCTCCCACTCTCCTCCGCCTCTTTTGTTTCTCCTTTGACTAATATGAAATTAAACAACTCGTCCACACATGGGGATCTTAAATGCGGCTCCACTGTGTGTAAATAGCAGAGAGAACAAGTTGACACTCATGGCAAAATTTTCTCTATTGCATTTCCCAGTGCTTTTCTCCTATTTCTGATGAAACAAAGCAGCTAAAACATAGTTCATCATAATTGTTATGGGACAGAAGACAGTGAGAGGTTAGAAGATGGTATGAATAGCTGCTAAATATGAAATGCACAACTTTTTTTTTTGTTTTGTTTTGTTAAAGAATGATCTTCATTTTATGCCATCTGTTGGTGGAGTTTTATTTGGTATTAAGACTGGCACCATTTACTGTGGTTAGATTTGTTTATGTGGTGCTTTCTTTCCAGTCTCATTGTTCTGGGCAGCAGCTTGCTATCTTTCTGACAGACAATGCCGTATTAAGTGAGTCTGTCCGAACCAGAGCCTCACACAAAAATAATGTTGCAAAATCAGTGGTGTTTTAGTCATTTTGTCACTATTACAACCAATCTGCACAACAGTGTGTGGATTAAAAGCCTTTTGTGTTTATATTTCTTTTTTCATACAGCACAGAGGTTTTAGGCTCAGCGCTCAGTGCTCTGCTATTAACTAGTTGCCAAGTGCCTGCACTGCTTCGTGCTGAGCAGGTAGAGCGCCTTTTAAAGACGATGCTATGATAGCTGTGAGAGTAAACCAGCTGAACCATGAGCTGAAACTCTCTCCCCAAAGCTGAAGGAAGCTGCAGATTGTGGTGACAAGTTTCTGCATACAGTATTAATGACTAATAGTGACCTCAATCACACTGTCATACATTGTCACTTGATAATTTGTTATTATAAAACTTTAAATATGATCAAATTACTCTTAGCAGCATAAAAATAGAAGAATATTTAGCTTTTTTACATTCACTGACACTTTTTACCATGAGGAGCAGATGTTTCTCATACAGGATTCTCCCCCTGCTGGCACACAGCAACACGATTTATACACTGAATAAAGAGAAAGCTGTGCAATAATATTTGTGAGTAATCTGCGTTTAATGCAATGGCTGTGTTGGGAATCCTCAAGGATGTAACTACTGCAAGACATGGGCAACAATGAGACTTAAGAAACATTGCTGATTTTCTGGTCCATGATGATGATTGGCAATTACCTGTTAATCAGGTTACACTCATGCTTATCGTGGGAGTCAACATTAGGACTGTACACGTGTGCACATTTTCACAGTGATTATGATTCATTATACTGAACAGTGAGTTGGTGGTGCAGTTCAGCATTTGGGTTTCATGATTAGATTGTACTGAATAAACTGTCATGTGCAATTTCCACTCAAATGTAATGTAAATCTATATTCAGCCTCATATTGAACTAAATTTTGTTAAAATTATGGTGGAATTACATTTGTCATGCAATATAGAAAAACAATTTAATGACACTGGTATCATCAGCTATCTATCTAGGCATTATTTGGTTATTAATTTGTCTTGTTCACACTCATAAAGTAGCAGACAGTGTGACCTCATGTTCAGACATTTCCAGCTACACTAATGATTAGTAAATCTTTCAGCCACATAAAATGTCACCAGTGTCAGGTCCTTTGAATAAAAGAAAAATGGCTCTTTCCTACAGCACACTCACTATTTTACACTCGCATTTTACGACTACTCAGGGACAAATGTGTTGCAGAGGAGAAAGAAGTCAGCTTCTCTATCGACAGAACTCTTTACCTTGGTGTTTTTATGTGAAGCATATAAAGAATGTTAAGATAAAGCAGATTCACTGAAGTGTGAAAATAGTTAGAAACAAGTTGTGTTGAACATGATAAATTGAAGACATTTTTACTTAAAGCAGCTTCCTACTGTTTGCTACAGCTATAAACCATATATTTCCCCTGCCACCCCAGTCTAGAAATTGCATTTATATATACTCATTTGCAGCAGAAAATGCATTTTCATGGAAACACAATGCTAACCAAATTATGTTTTATAGTAACATAATAGGGAAACAATTAATGTGCAGTATCTAGATGGTGATACTGAACTTATCAGAAAATTGCCCTTTGACATGTAATAAATCTGTTTTCTGCCAAAATACCCAGTTTATGAGGAAAATATCAGCTTGTTTTTACATTTTAAAAAGCTTTTTATAGTTATGTTTACCTAAAGCATTTTGATTAAGGTTATTGAAGGTTTCTGCTTCTTGATTATTACAGTTTTTCAGTGAAAGACAAATGTTGCCTCCTACGTAAAGTTGTGATTACATTTGTCAACACGACAAAAAAGTGAAGATTAATAATACATACTATATACTACTTCATGTGTTTTTTCTAGGAGACAGAGTTGCCTTTGCAGTGCAGTAAAAGTCTGGCATCAGAGACATATGGTGACCAGATTTCTTAAAGGATAGACACATTTATACCCCATCAAGTAGCAGTCATGTTATGAGTCAACTCTGAAAATATGGAGGTCACAACTGTGTGCTGTCTTATCAGAAAATTGCATCTGTTATGGACTAAAATGCTATTATGGGACTTTCCACTAAAGATAAAGGGCAATGTGTATCTGTGAGTCAACACAAACCTGAATTTTTACATTAATGGAATGAATCCATTGAAACATACATTTGCAGAACATTAAACATGAGATATAATATAAAATTCAGATGCTTGTTATTTGGAGAGGATAATTTATTTTTCAGCCTTCACAAATTGTTTTAAAGTTCCTTGCGGGGAAAATAATGTTACACTTTACAAATTTTAAATAGGTTTCACTAAAGTACAAAAACAAAAGTTTGCACACCGACATCAATGATTTGTTTTATTTTTTTAAATTAGTTTTCATTGTGATGTGTTGGGTTGTCTGTTCTGTTCTGTTTTTGTGGTTAAGCCTGTGGGACTGAATGTCGAAAGCAGCCTTGTGGGGTACATTTGAGGACACCTCTGTTTACAGGCAGCCACTTGGTGCACCTGTTGGCAATCAGCTGATTGACACTCATTGCTGCTGAACAGTTAAAAGGCCTCCACCATGAAACTGAAGGACTCTTGCACAATGAAGAAGGCAGCGCTGAAACATCTGTGCATCTTTTACCCTGTGCAAATGTGTGACAATTTGAATTAAATGAAAAGAAAACTTCTCATTCACTTTGGTGTGCAAACCCTCTTCTTATGTACCTCAGATTTTGACATTGGTTTTAGTCAGACTCCCTCTTTTTGTCTGTTGCTGAGCACAAAGATCTTTGTATGTAGTCTAATGTAGGAAATTAATTTGAAAATAATTTTGCAGGTTCTAACAGACACCTGTCACAAAGCTGTAGGCAGTTCATGATTACAGGTCACTCAGGAAGGTGTGATTACGTCCCCATCATTAGCCTTGTTGTCGATCAATAAGTCAGTCAACTTAATCAATACCTTAAGCCACACTTAGAAAACACCTTAAAGCTCTCAATGAGTTGATGCTTTAAATAGCACTGACCCTAAATCACATTATGATTCTTTCAACTCGTTTCTTCACATCGTTGGTATTGTTACATTTGTGTGGCTGTATCTTTAGCATTTAAACAATGACACACTACGAAGCGTGTGTGTTTCTTTCTGGTGTCGTTACCCACAAGAGGAAAAAGAAAAACTGAAAAAAAAAACCTTTGATGTGTTGCAGCCGATTCTCTGGGTTTTTGAATAAGTGAGCAATTTACAGCTTCCAGTGGCTCACTGTCTCTGTAGGAGATAAATGGACTTAATTTTGTCCAGTGCTCAGCCTGCATGGCTCCATTGCTCAACTAACAAAAGTATTGAACAAACTACAGGGAAAGAGACACTGACAGCTGCATTTCTGTTACTAAAATGTGAGATAAGTATATTTTTATTAGAGATGCCCTGAGTCATTATTAAATCCTACCAAAGTTAGATAAACTGTATTTTTATGCAGTACACGCTTTCTCCAAGGTAATATTAAGTATAGAATTCACTATGCGGAGTAGTGTAATTACTTTGAATTAGTATTGTCCTTAAACATCAGTCTATCTACAGTACATTAAGTTTTTGATAACATTATTTACTGGTTAAAAACGGATTGAAAGGATTTCTGCACTGACTGTAAGTTATAAAGAAATGTATAATACAGAGCTACAGATAAATAATGTTCATTCAGGCCAAAGTAGTAAATAATTAAATAGCCTAAATTGGAATCAACTTTAAATAATGTGCTAGAACAAGTCTTATTCATAACTACATGGGTCAATCTTTGACTTAAAACCAACAACTATCTTACCAACACTCCCACAATTAAGTTCACGTCCGTTTCTGAAAAAAAGTCAAACACATTCACATCAACAGGATGTGAAATTGTAAGACAAGGTTTGAGGTCTTAGGTTCTGCACTTTGGGAGAGTTGTGCCATGGGATAGCTGATGTTTTGATTTATAATTGTGTATTTATTTATCAAACAAATATGAAATCGGGAGAAGAAAACTGTGGCACTGTATTGTATAACAATACTGTTAATGAGGTTGCTACGGTTAAATTTAAATTGTGTTGAGTTTGGTTCTGTTTTATTATGCAAATAGTGCAAACTGTCTTGACAGGACGGGTTCTGACCTGAATGGTCTATTGACAAATTCTGCTCATTACATGACCACAGGTTATAAAGCAAATGGTAATTTCCTAATGTGATCATTGACATGGTCGCACTGGAAACTGAGATTTACTATTTATAGATCTTATTTCAACTGAGGACTTAAAAACACAGATAATTGCAAAGTAATAAAGTGACAAAAATGATCTCTTTCGACTCTCCATCCAAGCGTGTAAGGAGTAAAAGCCTATTAAAGATGGGGCTTGATCTCGGTCATGACAGTGAGAATGTAATTGAACATTATTATGAGCATGGGCAGAGGTTCTTCATTGTTCTGTTGACCTTTTTTGATTAAAAGTATGACATAATTTTCTTTTTACTGGCAGCTTTTGTACATCTATAATGAACCTTGCTTCTGTCACTGTGGAGGTTTAATTGCTAAATTCTAAACTTTGTCTTTAAGCCTTTACTACAGATTCACAGGAAATAGTGTTTAATAAAAACTAGAGAAATGCTACAACACTAGATAACACAAGACAAGACTGAGTGTATACTGAAATAGTTTTATATACATTTATATAAATACATTTATACTATACTGTAATGCAATATAATGCAATGCATGAAATATTTATTATAGAAATGGATAATAATAATATAATATATAATAAT
>JAUBNQ010000017.1:7882677-7898721 GCA_032353495.1 Ctenopoma kingsleyae | reverse complement strand
CTATCCTGTAGCTTTCATTAAGCTGCATAGTGATATTCACATTGCTAATCATTGTAAGACACATAGCAGTTAGCATTCTTCATTTGGCTGCTAGTCTGTTCATGTTTTCTCAATTTATCAGGAAAATGTACTAAATCTGTATTACCTTCGTTCTTTTCCTGACAGCTGACAGAGGAGGCAGGGAAACAAACCAAAGCTCCGGTCTCAGGACAGACACTTAGCCAGGACTAAAGTTTCTGGAGAAAGACTGAGTGTAATTTCTCCCTCTGTCTTGTATTGTTATTTCATTTTGATGATGAGGTCCAGAATCTGTAATCTTTTCCTGTGGGGTTCTTCTGTGGAACGGTTCAGTTTTTAGGAACTGAATTAGCATTATCCATGACAAAAAACTGTTCCTCCGATTGACTGTAAACAAAACACAAGCAGCACGGTGAGTTTCCAGTTGAATTTCCTGGTCTGAAGCTATAACACCAGTCTTGTGGGCGGGTTTTTGGCGCAAAATATTGCGCCCCAAGTTTCTCCTATACTTTGTATTGGAGGGGGTTCCAGTGCACATGCACCAGTTACAGTGTAGGTCTATGGTAAAGAATTTTGCGCCCCAAAGGAACATGAAATATGTCACATGACTGTTTAGTCGTGGTAAATGAGCGAGAGAACATTTTTAAACTACACTTGAATGCAGATTATACACAGTACTCAAGGTCTGTATAATATATAGATCATTTGTTTAAATTTTAATGTCTTTCTAAAATTATTTTATGTGATTCCTACCTTCTTCTTCTTCATGTGAGACAGGTGGGGCGGCGCCCGAGCGCCCCCTATTGATGGGCCGCCACTGCTTGACAGGTAAATAGTTGAACGATGGTTTTTGTGTCAAAAAATAATAGTTGTCAACATTCTGAGTGATGAGTGACAGAATGCATTCAGTTACGAAAGTTAGCTTTGGGGTTCGGGTGATGGAGGGTGAAACAACCCATACACGTACATTTCAAAAAAGGTGAAAATAAACTCAACCTAATCAAAGAGAAAAAAAACACCTTCTTCCTTGTGTATACTGCAGCCTCTCAGAAAGCAGGCAGAGCTTTCATCAGGGAGACAACACTCCAGACGGCAACATCAGAAAGAATCATTAGCGACTGAATCACCCAGCCAAACATGGACGACATGAAGGACAAGGCTGATAGCTAGAGGTCCTTGGGTGCCTCCAAGTTGGTCAGGAAGCTCAGGGAACTGTAGTGTGGAACTTAGATGGCACTTTTAAAAAGAGCAGTAAAAACCTAAAGTCCAAAAAAGGAAAAGATGGTAAAGGAGTTGGCAACCAATCTGGTGGAAAGAATATAAGTTCCAGATTATATTAATACAGATGTTGTAAACCAAGAAGAGTCTGAAATATAAGCTGAAAAGAAATAGTTAGGAGTTAAGTAATCACAAGCAAACAGGTATAAAACATCCTGAGTTACAGAACTTCAAACTGTGTGGAAAATAATTGCAATTTCACAGATGTGAACTAGACAGAATACAAGTAGCAGGAGGAGTCACAGCATTTTAGACACCTGAACATGTGAGATAGTATCTGTCATTTGTCCACATGCCTAAAATAACCCACGATTATCTGAGAACATGACAGTTTGACTGAAGCAAAGGCAGAAGCAGGGTGACATCAGGGCAAAATCCTAAGGCTGGGGTTGGATGAATGGGTCAGCAACAGCAATAACAGGGTCTTTTTTACAAATCCATCTTGCCACATTGTGGTTGACAGATCAGAAAACATATGAAGGTATATTTTTCATATGATTAGTTTTTTTGTTGTATTAGATTCTATTAGTATTTTTATAACCAGCTTAAACTATACTATAGAAGATTACATCTATGAGTCTGTAGTTTCTTTGGCATTTATATGAATAAGAAAAGGTGGAATTTATCTATGTATTATACCACTTCTTTCCTTTGCTTTTTTGTTCTTCAGATATTTAGGCCAAGGCTTTGTTGTAAAAGGGACTCTGATGTGTCTCCAACAGTTGAAAAATCCATCCCTGAAGTTCTATTATACTCCCTCTGGCACAAACAGACCTCCACCTACGGCTTGCCTCATATCGATGTGCCTGACATTTTAAAATGTTTGACTGACGCTTTATCACTGCCACAGATTCTGTCTGAAGGGATGGTGTCAAGATTATGCCAATTGAGACAGACATGGAATATATTTGGACTGAGAGACTAGATACAGACATGGCTAAAAGTGTTGGTACCCTTTTCCTTCACTTAGACATTTCTCTGTACTTTTTGAAATTAAAATCTTGCCACACATATTGGACTGCCTTTTATTTGAATAATAAATAAAGCTGTGACAAGAGCTGGATTCTTGCTCATTCTACAAAAGTGCTCTTTGAAGTTGTGATAAATGCATGGATTGTAGTGATAGTTCTCACTACTGTCTTCAATAAGCGTCATTTGTCTTTAATCTTATTTTAATATAGTCATTCACCTTCACAGTAGTCTGTGCAAGACGAAGAAAGTGTGACAGTTAACTGAGATAAGGAAAAACATAACTGCAAACCATGACCAATGTAAATGGTGCAAAACCATCTCCAAACAGCATACTATTAAGAAGTTTAATGTTGACATGTTGAAATAAAGTTAAAACAGCATCCAGTTTCACCATAGACCCCACACTGAAGCTAAAGTTAATGTTGATAAGCTGCTTCTGTAAAAATGTACTTGGACAGACGAAACAAAAGATTTTTCTGTCACATCAGCTTCATGTTCACACAAGGAAAAATGAAGCTTTGAAAGAAAAGAACACCATCCTGATAGAAGCTCAGATATGTTATTGGCTTGCTGAGCTACAACAAGTTGCAGTGATTCCCCTCAATGTGCCTATGTTATAACTGTTATTTGGTGTATTATTTAAATAAAAATGCCACACTGAAATTAAAATCAAGTGGATTTTAAGTAATACTATACATGTTCAAGCAAACAAAAAGTTCTGAAAGTCATGTCAGTACACATGACTTTTTTTTTGTCTTCTGTCTGAAGTATGATAATTCAGGCAGTGCTAGTGCATACCAATACAACTATCTATACAACTAATAAAAATGTTTTTATCATTTTTCTACTGGGTTCCAATGCATGAAAGTCTTTCAGCTAATAGATACAGATAACTAGATATGCTTTTATTGTGATTGTAAAAGTAGAACAAAAATATCATTTGGAAACAATCCAGCAGATGCCCGGATATGACTTAGTATAGCAATATAATATACAGTAGAAGTATGAAATGTTATACAAGTATAAAAAACATAGAACTATGAGCCATGACATAAATTCTATATATAGTCGTTTGTGTGTCTGTGTATGTGAGAGTGTTATTGAGTTTGCTATGGGTACAGCAGATATTTTTTCCAGTGGCTGTTAATCATTCTGTCAGGTTAAACGAGTTGTCTGATAATTAGGGCGACTGCATCATCATGCAGTCATTGGTCAGTGGCAGACAGCTCCATCTCTCACATTCCCAGCTCATTCCCATTCGAGTCTCCTTCCACATTCACTCTCAAAGTCGTTTATTACTTTGTCTTCTTTTCTTCCTATGTTTGTAGTTTGGCCACAGTTTCACTAAGATTAATCTCAGTGTGTTATATCATGATACTTCAATATGATTTATTTTCCATAAGCTCCAGGGATCAGTAATTTAGCTAAGGTCTTGTTATTCTACAGAGAAAAAACAAATATAAGTTTACTTGACAGAAGTTTTCACTTTTATTTATTAGTCCTTATTTTGAGCCATGATTATATGGGCAGAGTTAAAAGTTAAAGAACCAACTACAACGTACACATTTTTGCTAGTGTGTCCACTAAAGACGACTTTCCTGGGAATGTACTGAAGGTACAAATTGTAAATGTAAGGTACACAGAACAGGCAACATATGATTTGATTTGTTGGTTGTTTCACGCTAATTGGGTAAAACGGCACTCAAAGTGACTGTTTTACTAGAAGCACAATCTTCATACGTTCATGGGACAAACAAGCCATCTCCCACTTGACTACAACTGTTTACAACATTACGTTTTTAACCTTGGAATAGCAAGCATATACACACATTTTCTTAAATATAAATTTAAACTATCAAACAAGCGATCAGTCATGGACAACACAACAAAAACCTGCGGGCAAAAATCATACACTTTTTTTTTTTAAAGCAAATAACTGTTTTGCTTAGTTTGTTTTTCTAAGAGTCAGAAAGAGAGGCAAATATGAAGAAAATCAATGCAGAGTCAAATATGAGAAATACAAGACCAAAGAGTGTTTTTCTTTTTGTTTGTTTATCAAGGTGTGGTACTGAATGTCCTGATTTTTATCCAGGCTTTACAAACAAAACATGGTGCTTAAGCACAATTTAGAAATGTGTTTTTATAAATTACTGTAATGTGTAACATATAAACTCAAGATATGATCATTTGTGTAAAATCTACTGTAGGACTTCCTCTGTCAATAAAGAATAGGTGTTACAAACATTACTTTATTTGTAACACCTATTAAGTGCCTCGACATGACTTGTTGTGATTTGGTGCTATATAAATAAAACTGAATTGAATTAAATTTATTTATTTATTATCAATGTCTTAATTTATTATTGCATTAAGGCAGTACCAGCGTTTATAAACAGTAACAGCTTTTTAGTGGTAATGTTTAGAAGTACTGCATTCAACTTGCATAAAAGTAACAGTAACCATAAATATCAGTAGCTAAATGTGCTAAACGTATTAAAAGTACATTCACATTTAGCATACACAATAGCAAAATCTACTTCCCTGCTGACTCACAGCCTTTGCATGGAGTGCTCATTATGCAGAATAACAGCCTCCATGGTGCCAAAAGATTTTTTTTTAATCTCATGCACACAAGATAATACTTTGTGTTTACAAGTTATTATCCTGAGGAACACCTTAAGATAATAATGAGGAGCCCCCCATGTTTTGCAGTAAGACAAATTTCAGCTTTATCATTCTCATGCAGCTTTGCACATCTCTAATCTGAGCAATCAACCACTGACTGATCCACCACACACAGCACACAATCAACCACAATGATCCTGTGTGGATTTCCAGATGAATCGTATCTTGGAGTTGTACTTAAATACAGTGTTTAAACCTCCTTATTTACTTTATTCCACTAGTGCCAGGTTTCTACTACCAAGCTTTAAACCACAAACCTTCAGCTTTTGTTCACATAGTTGTTAAACCAGTAATTCATGAAATCTAGGCATTTAGAATGAATGGCATTTTTATTTTGAAAGTGCTTTTCTATTTGCTATTTTTATGTATTTAACTTTGCAAATAACAATTGAAAAACCCCTTAAATTATTTCAAGAATGCAAAAAGGAACAGTGGGGTTTTAGTTTGAAAACAGCACTGGGCAAATTTGATTTGACTTATAAAGACTTCAGATTATCCAAACTTTGAAGACATGCAAAAAGAGTCAGGGATAAGTTTATTCTGGTCTTCTAAATAAAAACAAATGAACACCAAACTTTTTAAAATATATTGTATAATTCAAAACAAGAACTTAAAAAAGGCACTTCCATAGTTGCAGATAATAGATAATAGATTATTATTAAGTGTCCTAAAGCTTACACCTTTGTAACACAGACCTAACAACTGAACTCATCCCAACAGCAGGTGAAACTAGCCCTTACTGTGCCAATTATTTTAGCCTGTTGTAGTGTCTCAGTCATATACAGGATGTAATCTTTGATCGACACTGTTTTGGCTGAAATATGTCGGATTCAAAGCACAATGGATGCTCTATATTCTGCATCGCTGCACTGAAGAAAAAACAGAGTTTAAACATTTTGTACTTTATTATTGTGGTGTACTGTGTAGCTCATTTTCTTTTTTCTTTTCTCAGTCTAATCAGCACATGAATTTAAACTAACACAGACAAACATTTTAGTGTAATCTCATATTCTTTTTGGCTGCCACAGCTCTGATGAATCACAGGTGTTGGAGAAGGGGAAATTACGGTAAATGGAGAGGATGAAAGAGAGTTGTCGTGTCTGTGACACATGGGATGCAGCAGCAGCCAAAAAACACATTTCTCACTCTGTGCCACAGTGTGCCCATATTGAAGTCTCCATTTGATAAAAGTGGTGCTGCCAACATCCATATTCATTATCACCATGGCTGCCACGTTGTTGCTGTGTTAATGATTCATTAATGGACTCATTGTTGTAATATCAGCCTGTATAAGATCTTTACATTACCAGCACAGACAGAATAGAAATACATCAGAATAAAAGGGGAATGGTATTATTTGTTGTGTTGTTTGTTGCGTCTTGATTGTCTGAATAACAATTTAAATTGTAAAGTATATCTATAAGTATCTAGAATATATTTAAATAACTTCAAATCATTTAGTTGCTCCTACAATTTCTGCACATTAACTAATTCTGCAACTAATACATATTGGAAATAATTTAGTATCACTGTTGTTGTTATTTAGCAGTATTTATCTTGAACCTGATGGCTTATTTTGTTAAAATTCTTACAAACTGTGATTCAAACATTGACTTAATTAACATTTTTAAATCTAAAGTATTCACAAATTCTAAATATGTTTTGGTATTTTGGGGTTTTTGGCTGAAATCACATACATCAACTTGTCTACAACTTCCGTAGTTCAGACGTAATGTTTAATGAACTGATGCAGAGACTGTACCTGACTTCAAAACATGTTTTATCTTCATGCATCACAATAGCGACACTCTTGATGTGACCCAGTTTTGACTTTTCTTACAATCTTTTCTGTTGCTCATTGGAAGTTGATAATTTAACCAGGAGAACATTTAATTCATGAAAGTGCTTGAGCAACCAGTTAGTTATTTTCTCTATTGGAAATTATTTTGACTTTTGCATCTGAAACTAATACATAATCCACATGTCTTTGATGTGGCTTCAAAGGATAAAAATGACCTAGAGAAATGTTTGTTGTAGCAACGTCTATGTGTGCAAAGGTGATTTAAGTATGCCTTGGAAAAAATCATCTGAAATAAATCAAACCAGCTTTGTACTGACAAAACGTTGAAGACATTTGAACGAACACAAACAAAGACTTTAAGTCTTTGAGTGAATGTTTGCCTGAATATCTTTGTGAAAGTTAAAAGGAAAAGTAATTTAACAAGTCTACATCCACACTTTGTACTGTGGATGTAGAGCAAAACGGGTTCAATATATTTATATTGAATTGAATATTTATTCTGAAAGGTTCTCACGGAATTGTTCTACAGTATTTATTAAGTCAATTTTATTTGTACAGCAGTTTTCATCCACAACGACAATTCAAGGTACTGCACAACATCAAAAAAGCAAAGTGACTAATATTATAAAATCATATGAAATCAAAATAATGTCACAATAAAATCACCTAATGTCAGAGATGGGCGTTACACTATATTATCTGCACCTGCATCCTCTAGGTTCTGCATTCATGCAGTCTCTATATACAATGAAATGATTTCTTTATGGGTGGTTGTTTTGTATAAAAACATGGGACATCTCATGTTTTCTGACTCACCATGACACTAAGAAACACAGGACACTCTGTTCTCTCAGCAGGTCAGATGTAGATGTCTTGTACCTTTTGTGCAACCTGAAAAAACAAGATGGTGGTTATAAAAAGATGGAGGAGAAAAGAAGAATGTCAAAAAGCAGATGGAGGTAGATGAAGCAAACACTTCATTAAATTAATAAGCTCCTTCTCAATAATGGCCTGCCATATACTGTATGCAATCTCGTATGTACTACTGTTAACCACATGATGATTGACCAGTGTCGGTCCTTCTTTTATGGTAGAATATGCTGCATTTTGTGTTTGGATTGCAGAAATCAATTTTTTCCCATTTTTACACACTAAGGCAGCATTTACACGGTGGTAGGGAGCAGGACATCAATATGTGAATAGTAAACAAGCTTCATATGAAGATAAAATCCCAGGAGACTCTTCTTCAAGCACCTGTCCCTATTTAGATAAACAGCAGTGAATACAGAAGAGAAGGGGGTGTAGATTGAGGGGGAGGGGAGGGAGGATAGGGAGGCATGTATGCTCTCCATGAGTGTAACACTGTAATGAGTGCACAGGATAACTAATTTAAAATGAACTGGGAAATGAATAGAGCTCACTTAAGAGTGTGTGTGTGTGTGTGTGTGTGTGTGTGTGTGTGTGTGTGTGTGTGTGTGTGTGTGTGTGTGTGTGTGTGTGTGAACCATCTAGTGTTTTTCTTCGGCCATTTCAGCACACCTCTTATGTGTGTTGTTCAAATGTCAGTCTGCTGATCCATGAATTTGGTCCAGACTAAAACATCTCAGCGACTGTTAGAAGGACTGAATGAAGTTGTTTTTAGATTCGTGGTTACCACAGGATGAATCTTTTTTACTTTTCCTCTAGCACCAACATGCTGACATTACCAAAACACAGTTCAGTTCATAGCAGTGTTATGCCTAAGTAGACCACAGAGTTGCTAGTAACTCTTATTTTGAATCTAAAAAATAGTAAATCTGAAAAACATCCCTAATGAAATGCAGGCTCACTCACTAACGTTTCCCAAAATTATGACATATACAAGCTGTGCAACATGATGCTTCTTTCTCTCACATTCAGTTTGATGTTTCAGCATCATATCAAAATGCACGCCATACGTGTGCCCATGTGTAAAATGTGTCATTGCCACCATTTCTAATCTGAGTGGAAGTAGGGCTCACAAATTAGGTTGTGACCCTTGTGATCTATCCTGAAACCTGCACCTTTCTGACTTAAACAGTCAACACCTATAACAAGCTTATGTTTTCAAAGTAATGGCAACTGGTAATTAACTGCATCCAATATGCCTGCAGGTATTTTGCAACACATACAGGAATTTATGTCAGAAAGCCTTGAATCTCTAGTGCTGATTAATCTTTCTTATGCTTTGTAACTCAAAACTTTAAATGTATTCAAATCAATGAGAAATCAGTGTCATCTTTGCCATTAAGTCAGTACAATTTGCAATATATTAGCTCTGACTGCAGTCTGCAGCTCTGGCTGCAGTTGGGGAAAAAAAAACTACGTGCAATAAAGCTGTATTGTTTGACAAACACCATTTTAGTCTTCACAATGACTGGAACCATACTATCAGGTAATAAAGCAAACAACATTTCTCATTCTGAGCCTACAGATGAAGCCTCTTATCTCACTCTGGTGCTGAAGACTAGGGCTGGCAGATGAGCACTTTTCAGATTTGTTTTTGTTTTCTCTAGCAAGATTTCATCTGTGGCCGCTACAGTATGATTTTCTGATGGCATGGTAAATAAAGTGATTTTAGCCAACAGACAGATTTAATATCTGTTCATTATTACGCTGTCCTGCAGCTGGAGATAAAATGTCTACAGTGCATGTATTGTATTGATTCTGCCTTTGATCTTTTTATGTGGCCTTCAGAACATAAGATAAATCTTTCTGAATGTCCCATTTTAACATACTTTATGTGCAGAGTTGCTTGTGAACTGCGTATGTTTACTATAACATTGTATGAATACATTTTAGTTCAATAACACCTCTGTGAGGACATTTTGGCACTGGGAGGCTTTCAAATGGCTTTAGGGTTATAAGTAGAATCTGTTGTACCCCAAGAATCTTTCCTTGGTCCTTTGTATTTTTTGCATATATTCTATATGTTACTAAGTGGTACTATTGTGAAATATAGTACTGAGGATACCACCCAGTCCCAATCTTCATGCTTGTCTGTTTTAGATTAAGAACTTGATGTCTTAAAAATTTTGTCAAACTGAAATGTTGATAGTTGGACCAGTTAAACACAAATATCTGATAGCAGTCTATCTGTTGACAAATCTGTAGTCTCAGTGTAAAAGTTAAAGGTTTTTGGTGCGACATTCAGTTCGTCTTTGTCACGGAAATGCCATAACAGATCTACTGTCAAGATAGCTTTGCACCACTCCATAACATTGCAAGAATTAGTCCATTTCTTTCATTATTCGATACAGATTCTGAGTTATGCAACTATCTCATAAAAGCTTGATTACTGTAATTTCCTTTTCTCTGGTCTACTTCATTCATCCATCAACAGTCTGCAACTTGTTCCGAAGCATCCTAACCAGAAGAAAGAAATTTCATCTAATCGCTCCTATTGTGATTTCTCTCAATGGCAAAATAGAGCAAATTTTAAAGTACATGTCATTTATGTTATGCAGGTTCTGTCTACTGTCTGTACTGAGCTATTCCCGGATGTCCCAAAAAGTCATCGTGCTTAAAAGCATTTTCTTATCATGGTCCCTACGTGGGCTTTTGGGTCTTCCTGTAAATATCAGAACAGCTCAATCTCTGGAAACCCCTTTAAAACCAGACTTGAAAAGCATCTGTTCTCTTACCTTGCAACATATAACCGGTGGCTGCCCATCAATAGGGT
The DNA here is from genome assembly GCA_032353495.1 of Ctenopoma kingsleyae. Lineage (NCBI taxonomy): Eukaryota > Metazoa > Chordata > Actinopteri > Anabantiformes > Anabantidae > Ctenopoma > Ctenopoma kingsleyae. The sequence continues at coordinate 7,888,267 of JAUBNQ010000017.1, read as the reverse complement.
GCGCTCGGGCGCTGCCCCACCTGTCTCACATGAAGAAGAACAAGATAGGAATCACATAAAATTATTTTAGAAAAACATTAAAATTTAAATAAACGATCTATATATTATACAGACTGTGAGTACTGTGTATAATCTGCAATCAAGTGTAGTTTAAAAATGTTCACTCACTCGTTTACCATGACTGAACGGTTGTGTGACGTATTTCCTGTTCCTCTGGGGCGCAAAAATCATTACCATAGACCTACGCTATAACTGGTGCATACACACTGGAACCCCCTCCAATACAAAGTATAGACCACAAGACCGACGTTACAGCTTCAGACCAGGAAATTCAACTGGAAACTCACCACAACACTTGTGTTTTGTTTACAGTCAGTCGGAGGAGCAGTCTTTTGTCATGGATAATGCTAATTCAGTTGCTAAAAACTGAACCGTTCCACAGAAGAACCCCACAGGAAAAGATTAAAGATTCTGGACCTCACTAGCCGGACATCAAAATGAAATAACAATACAAGACAGAGGGAGAAATTACACTCAGTCTTTCTCCAGAAACTGGTATGAGAAGAAGTCCTGGCTAAGTGTCTGTCCTGAGACCGGAGCTTTGGTTTGTTTTTCCTGCCTCCTCTGTCAGCTGTCAGCAAAAAACGAGTCTGGATTCAGACAGGTAATATGGATTTAATAAATTTTCCTGATAAATTGAGAAAACATGAACAGACTAGCAGCCACATGAAGAATGGTAACTGCTATGTGTCTTACAATGATTAGCAATGTGAATATCACTACGCAGCTTAATGAAAGCTACAGGATAGAGTATAATGAGATGACGTAATGAGGAGGGGGACAAAAACCCACACATTTTGTCTGAGATAACAGACTGCATTATATTCTATATATATATGATGAAAGTGAACACTCCTGGCATGTTGCCCCCGGTGTGTCAGGTCAGCTGTATATAAGCTCCTCCGTCGGTGTGTGATTGTGTGTGCGAATGGGTGAATACGAAGCAGTGTAAAGCGCTTTGAGTACCAGTATAGGTAGAAAAGCGCTATCTAAGCGCAGACCATTTACCATTTACCATGTGAGACAGTGCAGAATGAGCTGCTTGACTGCATGTTCTCAGTTGAAAGAGAGACGGGTGAAATTTACTTAGCAATAGTAAATGACTGAAAACACAGACTGTGTATTTTCATGTTAATTAAATCTTTTAAAGCAGTATGATGCATGATAATGGTGCTTTGGTTTATACTAGTGGTGATATGTGGTTAGAGTGCTTCTGAAAACTGACTTGCAAAAGTGCGCCCCCCCAAAAAAATAATTTCACCAGCCGCCACTGCATATAACTTTATGTTTGTGCTGAAACAACAAACACATTAGTATTCAAACTTTACCCAAACACTAATTATGAGTTATTGGTGAAGACATGGCCAAGTGCGAACTGTACATGAGGATAAAACCATAATATCTGTCAACCTTACTTTCAGCAACTTTTTCAGCTTTCACAATACTGACTTATTGTATTTGCACAACAGTATATTTACCAGTTTGCTCTTCAGTGGAGTGCAGGGTTGGAGCATGGCTGGAGTATTATTTGAAGTTTCAGACTGTAGATAAGTGGTCACCCCTTGTAGCATATAGAGAACAGTTTTCTCAAGTGATATACTTCTGTTGTCCAAGTGTACAAATGCTTTCATGTCACTGACCAAACAACACTGTGCAGATTTCCATCAGCAGATTTCACAAATTACAATTACTAATTTTGTTTCGACAGTTTCCTGTTGGACAGTGTGTTGAGACATTTTTAATGATGCACTTTAAATCAATTTTGACTTCACTTCACTTGATTATAACAGCCTTCTGTTTTGATTTTCTACCAACTGTGTTCCATCTTAATTTAACGATACACTAGCAGCGTGTCTCTAGGGATGGCAATGTGAGTTGGCTGGTCCACCACTTTGGTCCTGATTAAAATATCTTCACTGGATGGAGGGCTTTGAAATTTTGATGGATGTGTCTGTATCCTACAGAAAGGCAATTTAATTTATATAGCACATTTCAAACAGAGGAAAAAGGCACAGAGGTCAAAGTTTAGTTTAGTTTAGTTTAGTTTAGTTCCCATCAGCCTCTGTCAAACACAGCCATTAGCATGGCTATAGACTCTGTATATTTCAGAACAGTCAACTCAGTGACTACAAATATGAATGTGGCTCTACTTAACTAATTGCTTGAGAATGCTATTCTTTGATAAGCTGGAATTCAGAACTACAACAAAGTTTTATGCCTCATCTAACTAAAACATATCTGGTAAAGGCCTTAAAACTACTTTGTTAAAATAACACTTGTTCTTCTTGTTGTGGCTGTGGAAAGGCAGCATATTATGCTGCTAATAAACTGAATTTTCTGAGGTAAGTACAGCTGCAGAAAAGAAAATTATTTCCATACCTGTAAAGGGCAGCCTTTTCAGGCACAATTTTGGCTCAGTGGGCTCATTGTTATTCACTGCATGTTACTCAGCATCATAGGTTTGACGCACACATGGATGACGTCATATAATAAACATTTCTCTGCACAGTCAACAGGAACCGACTGATAAAAGAGAAAGACACCAGCTGTGCTTACAGAGAGGGCAATCATAAGTGGGTCTTTGACTAAAGCTATAGCCAGTCTTGTTATTTATTTTGTGAACTGAGCTGTGAGCTGGCCATACTAGAGGGTACTGAGTAAAAGGCAGGCATGTACAATTCCTATTTTTTATTATTTACTGCTTAGTGTAGTGCTGCAAGTGATGCTTTTCTGACCTCTTGGGCACATCCTGACATTGTGGCAGAAGTCTGGATGGTGTCTAGTACAAGAAATGTAGTAAACCATTTTGTATAAAAAATACAAAACATGCTGAAGCTCATTACCACTCACAATTAAATTTATCATCACACTGTCAAGCATTACCAAAATTATGTTTACTGATCAAACATCACTGTATCACTGTGTATCAGCAGATTTCACAAATACTACAAAGTAAAAACATACTGTAGATATTCTCCACTAATCTATACAACTGTCCTCTCATAAACAATATTTCTTGTTTCAACTGCAGTGTCTAGTGTTGCTCACTCCACAAATTCACAACATTCAAAAGTAAATATCAAAGAAAGATTTCTAGGAGAAATAATGTTTTAGTTGCTTTTTGGCCATAACTGAAAGGAAGAACAAAATTTGTATGTAAAGGATGAGCACATTTGTTAATTTAGCAGAATAGTTTCAACAACAGCCCCTAGGTCTTGTTTTAGATTTTACTAACAGTACTTTTAAATGTCATATTCAACCAGAAAATCCAACAAATTAACTGAGCTGCAGGTCTTTTTTGTTGTTTTGACATGCTCATCTGCTGCTAGGACTAAAGTCTGCACTCAGTCCTGAAATTAAAATTAAAATGTATTTGGTATTTTTGGCATTAAGACCTTATTTGTTGTAAGCAAATTAAGATGATAAGTTCAGATTTTGACCCCATGTAAAAGCTGAAAATACCTTGAAATCTGAATCTGACAGATTGCATTCATTTCTGGTCAGTGTGGAACAACCTACTTCATAATATAGCCACTATGCTGCTGAACAACAAGGCTACCCAGGGACTGTGTGGCTGTGTGCAAGTTGCAACCACTGGCAAAGAAAGTAAAGGTTCAATCAATGTGTCCATCTTTTCAGACAGCAACATAGCTCAGTGTTTTGCACTCAAGAAATATTTTAGATTACATTACCACAAAGAGCATGAAAATCACAGTATAACACTATGTACACCATTTAATGACAGAAAATTTAACAAAGCTCCAACACATTACACTTTTATTTATTAATTTACAAATAGCTTAAATCTTATGATGTTAAAATGCTCGACACACAGCTGTACTGATGCAGGAGTTACTCACTTTTCCAGTGTTAATCAACTCATGTTAAAGACATGTTTAAAAAAAATAGACTCCTGTTGCATAATATCAACTACAGTGAGGCACATTAGTTAAATTCAATGGCAATTCATCAAATATCAAAGATATTCAATACCCAGGCCTTTAAAATGAGAAGGGAATGGCTCTTATGCAAGGCTGAAATTCTAGCCTCACTGTAGGTATTTTTGTACAAGGGAGAGAAGCAGAGGCACTATGACATACAAACATTGTGTAACAGGGTCAATATGTCCTGCTTAAATTACCCAGGATTTTTTTTAGGAATGTAGAGCACCAGATTGCTATCTATTGGTCCACACACACCATTTACTAATACAAAATATTTCTCTGCATGTGTTACATTGGCTGAACTTAATCAATAAACTGTTGTGTAAACTGTCGCACTGTCGTCTTATTGCTTCCTTCTCACCTCTGGTATCTTTTATTTCAAGGTGTCCATGAAGCACAAAGGAAAAATCTTACTCTCTGTGCCCATTTTCAGCAAAAAAAACAAAAAACAAAAACAAAAAAACATTAAGTAGTGTGTTGAAGTCAAAAGAATGGAAGAATTATACAGCAGCAGAGCCACATGGTTACTGTTTGTGTGGAATTGTTTGAATATGATTCATCAATATTCGTTCTGTTTTTGATATGCAATGTTCATGATTATGTATAAGCGGTCCACTTGCACTTTGAACACTGCATGGTATGTTGTTTCTTTATTGAGTCCACAAGGTGAGTGTCAGCATTGGTGTGTCAGCACAAAGAGGATGCATCTTAGACTCTGCTTTAATAAGTTCCAACATGCCAGGTTTGTTTTGTCTGTGCTGGCAGAGCCCTGTTATCAGTTAGTCAGACTGTCAAGACAAACATCAAGTTTTCACACAATCACCCGTCAAACCTCACTGCTATACTAGCTCTCCTAAACATCATGCATCAACCCTAGAATTAGATAGCGTTGCTGCCTACACTGACACTGACACACGCACACACAGATACACACACACAGAAGCACAGACAGATCAAATCAATTGCTACCTTCCTCCACATCAGGAAATGCTGTAAAGTAGGCGTCAAATGGAGGAGTCCACCCACTCACAGGATATTCAATTGTAACCATGTATGAATCCATCCTCTCTCTCTATCTCACTTATTTCGCTCTTTGCATGAGATCAACATGCATCTTTGAGCAAGTACTGCAGGTGTGTGTGTGTGTACACCCACACATGTAGACCCAACATAGAAACATACACACACACACACTCTCTGTCACATTAAAACACTTTGTGTTTTGAGGCCATGGAAATACTCTAAAAGCAGCAGGATTTATGAATGAACAGAGAGAATATGGCTCAGAGTAGGTTTCTCTTTAAATTGATCCCAAAATTTTGATTTTGTGCTGCACGGTTTACATCCGTTGATAAACCACTTTTGAGTTGTCAGTTCTCTAGTGTCATGAGGACAAGTAGCAAATATTTTACATCCAGAATATTTTAATGAATAAATAATCTGCTTAAGCGGCATTGAGTACATTTGCTCAAACGCTGTACTTAAGGAACATTATGATACTTTACATAGACACAAATAAATGTAGTACCTGGAATAAATGTGTACCTGGAGGTACAGTACACAGTAAATTTCTTTACCAGCTGCAA
>JAUBNQ010000017.1:7828839-7859586 GCA_032353495.1 Ctenopoma kingsleyae | reverse complement strand
CTGTGGTTTGTTAATTTAACATCCTTACTGACTGAAAATTAAACAGCAGATCTGAAAATGTGTAAATTCATCTATAGGTTGAAGTAAACTATGTTTACTGTAACTTTGCAAGCAAGTGCCCTTTATCATATCACAATCACTTATCGCAATATTGATATCAATAATCGCAATATGACTTTTTTCCCAAATCGTGCAGCCCTAGACTTTACTCTGAACTGTTGAGTCAGTTTACCTGAATTTTGGTGAATTTTCTCTCTGCCTCACAGAGCAGAGCAAAAATTTGCAGACCATATGAAAGAGAAGACTGAGGCCAGCAGTGAGTTTGCAAAGAAGAAGAGCCTTCTGGAGCAGAGACAGTACCTGCCTATCTTTGCCGTCAGACAACAACTTCTGAACATCATAAGGTATTAGACTCATAGTTAACATTCATGTTGGGACATATTGTGGGCATGGGCGGGAGACAGTAATGATCACACCTATCACTGTCATGGAGCCTGTGAGGCTACTGGTGGGTAGTGATATAAATGGGTGCAACATCCAATTTTAAAACATTTGGAAACATTTTGACCTGACGAAGATCAAGGTTGGATTAAAATCTCACATTTGAATAAATCTGTGGCTTGGAGTTAGTGTGCAGTTGTTACAAAACAAATATTATCCCTGATTTGTTTAACATCACTTCAGAACTGTCATTAAGTTTTCTTAGATTGAGTTACAGTTTTCACTGTTTATTGCTTTCTACAGGGACAACAGTATAGTGATTGTTGTTGGGGAGACAGGTAGTGGAAAGACAACCCAGCTGACTCAGTACCTTCACGAGGATGGTTACACCAGCTATGGCATGGTGGGTTGTACTCAGCCCCGAAGAGTGGCAGCCATGAGTGTTGCTAAGAGAGTCAGTGAGGAGATTGGCAGCAACCTTGGAGAGGAGGTAAGACAAATGTCTGCAGTTCAAGCAAACAAACACAGCGCTGACAGTGCCAACCAGCAGTGTACTTCTGTACTTCTGTGTGCTGCTTGTTGTCTGATTGCAAAAACATAATGACCAACTGAGTTCACTGTAGCTGTTGGCAATAACCATCCCATTGCTATTTGTTTTTTTTGCTAATTGAAATATTTTGACTTATTCTGATTAATAACAATTTGAATACAATTAAATTTAATGTTGAGGTCTAATAGCAGAATAGCATGGATACCAACAACCTTTCAATTGTGTCAAACAAGTTTGATCTACAGTAATTTCTAGTTATTCAAAATGGAAAGGGAACCAAAATGTGGCGTCAGTGTTTCACACTTTGATTAAGAACTCTTTTGCAATCTAACTTATCATATGACTTATGAGTAGAAACATTTAGAGCTATGTTCTTGCATCTCTTAATTAGAATGGCTTAATGTATTGTATTTTATGCAGTGTTAGGGTTGCACAAACTTAATATTAAGTTAGAACCTGTGTAACATCACCCTCTTGTGGACAAAGGGGAAATATGTGTGTTGCTGGCCTGGGGTGTGGCAATAACTGAACTGAGGAGCACTGGTAAAGGGAACAATGAGGCTGATTAAATATTAGTTTGTCAAACAATTTCTAGAGTACAGCAAACACTGATGTTCAGAAGCATTTCTGATTTTAATAGCGTATAATTTGTGTTGTTTAGAATTATGCCATATAAATGTACTTTAAAGTTAATATGATGATTACAGCTCATAATGTTGCCCACAGGTGGGCTACGCTATTCGTTTTGAGGACTGCACGTCTGAGAAAACACTGATAAAGTACATGACAGATGGTATCCTGCTCAGAGAGTCACTGAGGGAGTCAGACCTGGATCACTACAGTGCTGTTATCATGGATGAGGCTCATGAACGCTCCCTGAATACTGATGTGCTGTTTGGCCTGCTGCGTGAGGTCAGTAAACATAATCTAACACCTATTAAAAGTAGATTTTCTTTTGTTTGGTTTTTCCAGGACGAACGTCTGTGTTCTTTGTTTGTCTGTTGTTGTCCTTTCTTTTGCTGATTTCAGAATAAATACACTATGATGTCATGCATCCAGTTTTAATTTTTCACTCTTGTTGTTACTTCTCTCTAATCTTTTCTACCAGGTTGTATCTCGACGCACTGACTTGAAGCTTATAGTTACCTCTGCAACTATGGACTCCGACAAGTTTGCAGCATTTTTTGGCAACGTACCTATATTCCATATTCCAGGAAGAACATTTCCAGTAGACATCTTGTTTAGTAAGGTATGTGTATGTTTCCATTCTACTGTCACTTTCATAATTACATTACATAAAAATGTAGTAATGTAATAACGAGGATATTATTTTATCCCAGTCTGTCAATGAGACAGACTCACAAAACACTTGGTTTTTAAATATGATAGAATGTAATTAAATCTTTAACCTTTGAACTATGTTTGACTTGAAGAAAAATATATATGACAGATATAAGTTTGTAATTCTGTAGAAGAAGAAGAATTCTATGGAAATACCCTACAGACAAGATTAACAAAAGACTTCTCTTGGACTGATTTGTTGTGTTGTTTGCCATGTAGACCCCCCAGGAGGACTATGTGGAGGCAGCAGTGAAGCAAGCCTTGCAGATTCACCTCAGTGGGATGGTGGGAGACATCCTCATCTTTATGCCTGGGCAGGAGGATATTGAGGTGAAGGAAATGGTTGCACTTGTCACTCAAATGGTTGTTGCATAGTAACTTCATCATAAAATACATTATTTTATGCCCAAATTATTATGAAACAACAAGCTGTGATTTGAGTTTCACACAAAGGTGCAAAAGGGGTTGCATAAAAACACTGAGTTAAGTTTTTCTTCTGCAAATTTCATATGTCAGTTGACCAATGGAGCAATTTTCAAAAACAGTAAATCTACTAAACTAGACTCAAATGCTTACCACACACATTTTACATTTACAGATACATTTGCATACGTTTTATATTCATTTTGTTTTGACAGGGAACAAGAGGTGTTGTTCAGTTTAAGTTCTCAAGGGAATTGCAATATTTCTTTGTCCTTGCAGGTGACATCGGATCAGATCGTAGAGCGGTTGGAAGACTTGGAGAATGCTCCTCCTCTGGCTGTGCTGCCCATTTACTCCCAGCTGCCATCTGACCTACAGGCCAAGATCTTCCAGAAGGTTCTTATCAGTCACTTCATATAATGTTTTGTATTTTTTGGCTTGTGAATTAATTTTCCTTATTTCATATGTGTTTATCTACTTTGTATCTTTGAGGACTTTGACACAAGTAAGAAAACATATCTTAGCTCTTGCTTTGCTCTTTTATTTTTTAGGCTCCAGATGGCGTAAGAAAATGCATTGTTGCCACAAACATCGCTGAGACTTCCCTCACTGTGGATGGTATCATGTTTGTTGTGGATTCAGGATATTGCAAACTTAAGGTACTTCAGAACATCTGTCACATTGTAAATAAATTGGATTTATTTTTTCATGTTGCTGTTTATAAAAGAGCCTTTTTGCCTGCATGAAATATTTAAGCAAACTGACACCATTTTAGTTTTATTCACTTGTTTTTTTCTGTCGATAGGTTTTCAATCCTCGCATTGGAATGGATGCTCTACAGGTTTATCCAATCAGCCAGGCTAATGCTAACCAGCGTTCTGGAAGAGCAGGGCGTACAGGACCAGGACAGTGCTACAGGTAATCTTTGTCAGCTGTTAGCGTACCGTACACTTGCTTTCACATGCACATAGTCACATGCCAAGAGGGCTGAGATGGATTTAGTGCGTAGTTCATTTTTTGTCACTATGAGGTTTCTTATGGCTGCTCCTAACCCCAGCTTTTAGTTGTTAAATAGTTTTTTGTCATTCTCTTTTTATTTTCACACCATGGTGTCTACAACCACCTGAACAAGATGCATCCTTAAAAAGGTAGCATCATTTCAGCAAGTGTGTTTTCTTTCTGAACTCACTTGAGATTAGTGCTGTTCTCAGATGTGTGACATGGCCATGCTTTCAAGAGGCAGAAAGGGAGAGAGAGAGAGAGGGAGAAGGGGTCAGAACTCTAATCTCTAGAGGATTTCATGCAGTTTATCTCTGTTTATGGAAGGGAAATATGCCTCAGAAGACACTGTCAGGAGTTTCATTTGACCCCTCTCTCGTTTACCACATTTATTTAAGAAGAAACCAAGTCACGCACATGCACATAATGTTTTGCATTCCTAATGAGCTACGATGCTTATGAAATCCCACATATTTCATGATAAGTCCTGTTCCCCAAGCTCATAGGAATCTGTGAAGAATCAGTTTTGGTTCAGTTCAGTCAAGGTGTGTATGTGTGTTTAGAGAGTGCACAGATGCTGGTTTGCCCTGCTTGCGTGGAGAATTCTCCTCTCAAAGACTGTGACTGTGATTGCGGGCACGCAAGCTCAAAACATCCATATGCATTCAAATCATTCTGTAATTATAGGCACCTACTTCACACGCTGGTAATTGTTGATTTAAGTCAGGTACTTTAACTCGGGCTCATATTTCCCTGAATTTTCCTTTGCAGTGTTACATCTGGTGCTTCTTGCTTAGTTAGATGTAGTTATCCCACATCTGCACATGTTGGGGATAATTTACATCAGCACCAAATAACAGGATGATCCCATCTGGACAGTATTTAATTTTACATGGAAAAAAGAATGTACATTTTACTTTTTTAGAAAAATCAGATTTTCTTGGTGGTATAAATTTCACATTAGCTTTGCCTCTGTGCTCTTTCTGTTCAGGCTCTACACTCAGAGTGCTTTTAAGAATGAAATGCTGACTACCACCATACCTGAAATCCAGCGGACCAACCTGGCCAATGTAGTCCTGCTGCTAAAGTCTCTGGGTGTTCAGGATTTGCTCCTCTTTCATTTCATGGATCCACCACCCGAGGACAACATGCTAAATTCCATGTACCAGCTCTGGATCTTGGGAGCTCTGGACAACACAGGTGAGTGATGAACAGTAGTTGGAATAACTGGAGGCATTATAAAATGATATCATGATACATACATCTAGTGATTTCTGATTTTTTTCGTGTGATTTTCAGTTGATATATGTAGAGTATTGCAGTTTCAGAAATCTTTTAGCATTCTGGATTTTGGAAAAAGGATGCTGGGCTTTGTTCAAAATATTCTGATATTGTTTAAACGCCAAACAATTACTTTAATCCTGAATTCTTCCCCCACATGAAAATAATTAAATCATATGTCACTAGTAATCCTTTGAAATAATCAGTCATTATTTTTTTTTAGTGCAGCCACAATTATAACCAGTGTGATAACATGTACAGTTGAGGCCAAAATTATTAGCCCCCCTTATGAAATGAGAAAATCACAAAATCATGAATATATTTCCATGGAAATGATCATAACAAAAACAGTTGATACTTGTATTGCTTCCAAAAGAACGAAGACAAAATCTCACAAAGTTTGATTAAAATATTTTATTGCTGTGCTGAATTATAACAAGAAAACTGAAAAATGGCAAGGTCAAAATTATTAGCCCCCCTGTGCTTTCTTTACTCCCAAGACAAATCTGACCATTCAATTAACTTTAAAACCACATGTCAATTGACAAAAACCTTTCCTGTAGTTCTTCATTAGGTTGGCACGTGTCTCTTGAGGTATACGAGTCCACTCTTCCATGGTATGGAATTAACACATTTCTTGTATGCAGGCGACGGAATTGTTATATATCCCAGCACAGTTATAAACACATTTAAACCTCTGCCACAGTCTCCAGCAGTGCCACCAGTATGTTCTAGTGTGATTATTTTACATCATAAAATCCTGTAAAAAAATTATATAAATATGAACTAAGGATGGGAATTTCAAGCTAAAATTTGATTCAATATTTGTTGGGAAATGTTACAAAAATACAAACTCCAAACCTCCCTGTATGCTGCTCCGGCATTACTTTAGTCTGAGGAATGCCGCTCTGTATTTTCCAGTTTATATAATTGCAGGTGACCGTCACATACAATTCAGTTGTTAGTCCTGTCCATGCATCGCTGGTCAGACACTGCACAGCTCATGTGCATTATCATATAGTTTATCCAGTTGTGCCGCGACTGTTTCTGTCTGTATTTGGTGCTGTTGTATACTGACTGCTTTATCATGTTATTTACTGGCCCCAGTAAAAGCAAGTGAAAATAGTTTATAGTTCTATAGTTTTATAGACAAAGCCATAATCAAATTAAATATTCATTTTTTAAATAATGAATTCATTTTAATGAATTAAATTTGAATATTCAAAAACCATTGCCCATCCTTAATATGAACATAGAATATACCAGCATTGGTTTTAGATGACCCAAGTTTTATGTGAGCCAAAGTATTAGGACATGTGACTTCTTGTTACCACGGTGGGTCCTGTGAGATTCAAACTATAAATAGCTTTAAATGACCACTCTTGGTTTTAGCCTGTGAAAACGGCATTGTTGTTAAACAGGATAAATCAACATGAAGACCAGAGAACTGTCTGTGGGAGAAAAGCAGACCATTTTGAATCTGAGAAAAGAAGGCAAATCAATCAATTAAAGACACTGCAAAAGGGAAACTGCAACAAAAATAGGATTGGTCAGCCAAGGAAAACCACAACAGCTGATAATAGAAGCATTGCAAGAGCTGTGGAAAACAACTGTCAGTGACATCACCAGCAACCTCCAAAGAGCAGGGCTGACATTAATATAATCCACCTACTGAACTGAAGACTTCATGGACAGCAGGAAGATTCTGAAAGGGAGAACGACCTCTCTGCTTATTGGTCAGATGTGTCTGCCGTGGAAGCAAAAAAAAAAAAGGAATACGGGAATACTGGTCCACTACTGCATGTTTCTGTGATACGGGAGAGACAATTACACAATGTACACAACGCAGATTAGTCATCCCCCAGGTGACTGTTTATTACGTTACATCATTTGCACAATCATCCGACCAGATGTCTGTGAGGCGCTGCCACTTCTCACAATTCCACGTTTGTCCGTGATTCATCCTGCAGCGTTTTATTTTGTACAAATGAAATCAATTAAAATCTACATATACTCTAGTGCCCTCAAATCATGTGATTCATAGCTTTTGGTCCTGTTTTGGCTCAGCATGCTTTCTCACTGGGAGGACTGTACCAGAGTTCACTAGATGATTTGGATGAAGGCCACCTCCTTTTGGGGGTCTCGGTGCTGTTGTTTTGGTCCGCACCCGAGTGCGATTTCTGTGTTCACACAAGACAAAACTAACCGCTCCAAGAGGGAAAATTAACTCAAGTTTGATTCAAACGGACTATAGGCTGTAGGTGTGAAATCATTCAGGCTCACTAGTTTTTATTTGTGATATAACACATAGAAGCAGCAGAGTAAATTCAAAAACATTTTGTCTGGGAGGAGCGTCATACAAGACAATGATCCAAAACACTGCCAACTCAAGTGAAGAGTTTTGGACTCAGTCACCAGATGAATCTAAGTACCAGAGGAGAATGAAGGAAGAAACCTCTGCAGTAAAAGGGAAAAGCTTATCAAAAGAAGAAACCAACACATTGGTCATGTCAGCGAGTCAGGTTTCATACAGTTATTGCAAACAATATTTTCAGTCTATTTAAAACTACTATATTTTGGCTCATTTAAAATTTGGGTGATTTCATCGTGCCCTGTTGTTTAAAAGTACAGTGTGGTGCTGTCATCATGTGTGTAAAAGGATTACTGCAGTTCAAATTCAATAGTGGACAGACCTTCCTCCCAAGTCTTAACCTTCCCACTAGTTAAGAGACTGTACACGAATGAATGAGTAACGTTGTAGAGACGAGCAAAACATTAAACTTTGTCAATGGCAAGCGAGTCCTACTCTGTTTATTAAGTTGCTCAGCTAATGAATACATGTGCAGTGTTTTTGTTTGTATGTTATAAACCAGTTTATTTGGATATTCTATTATTCTGTCAGTGTTAGGTTGATGCATGGCTGGTTATCCTGAAAACTAAAACAAACGCTTTGGAAAAAAAAATACACTCTCTGAAGCTGGAGTTCCTACTTTTCAAGCCCCAGATAACATATTAATCATTTCACATTTATTTATTAGAACTGGCCTTCAGCTGATGCAGATCTCGGTTATCAGTCACACAATAATAATTTCCTGTATGCCTTTTGTAGCAATTCTTTGCTAGTCTTAGACCAGTCTTACACATTGTAGGACCAGATGCCTCATCCTCATTTTGATATGAAGATGTTACAGAGAATAATGTCTGTTGCCCCCTCAGTATTACTTTGAGCTGCTGTATAGTGATGACACCATAGAGACAGGCAGGAGACTAGCTTCTGTGAAAGATGCTGCAGTGATGCTGCAGACACTGCAAACAGGCCTGGAGGAGGTAGTTGTGAGGTTTAGCCAGTGGAGTAATTGCCTAGTAACTGATCCTGTTTGATTTGACTGGTCGGGTCTCATTTCTGTCTCATCCTTAGCCAGATTCAGGGGATTTAGGGATTTGGGGATAAGGGGGGACTTTTGATGATTCCCTGTATGGTGTGTTAACAGCAGATTATCTCTGATTAAGGCTTACCTGCCCCAAACTGGCTGCTCTGCGTCTCTGCTTTTCCTCCTCATAAGCTTCTTAGACTCTGTCGTCTAATCATTTAAATCAGAACTGGCAAAGTTTTTGATCTCATGCTCCCCCCCCCCCCCACTACAAGTATTCTCAACTGTCAGCAGTTCATCCTCCTCTCTCATGGTGATAGACAAATAAGTGTCACATTATGCTAGCTTCTCCCTCACGCCAGAAGGCTTTTGATGCAAAAGGAGCTTATCACTTGTCTAGTGCTTGTCCCTTCCACATTTTTCACATCTCGTGGCCCTTTATATTTTTCCACATGTGACCTTGTAATTGTGTTTTCTTTTGTCCTTTCAGGTGCTCTGACACCAACAGGCCGTCTGATGGTGGAGTTTCCCCTCGACCCTGCCCTTTCCAAGATGCTGATTGTGTCCTGTGACATGGGCTGCAGCGCCGACATTCTCATCATTGTGTCCATGTTGTCTGTACCAGCCATATTCTACAGACCTAAGGTATGTCTTATTTGGTACTCTCACATTTAGGGCTGCCATCTCTATTTTCATATATTTTAAAAATCCCTTTGTATTAATGTAATGAAGAGCCAAATTGTATATTTCCCTGAGAATTTGGTGGAGACTAGAAATAGATCTAAAAGCAGAACTTTGCCAAGTTTATGTTGAGTTGACAGGTTGTATCTGGTAAACAGAAAAAAAATGTTACAGGAAGTTTTTATTATTTAATAATAGACAATTTCAATGCAGGCATTAGTTTCACCACTAGAAGAAAAATTACCTCAAAATGGTGAAAACGACAATCTTGTGTCTCTGCAGGGTCGTGAAGAAGAAAGTGACCAGGTGAGGGAGAAGTTCTCCATCCCAGAGAGCGACCACCTCACCTACCTTAATGTGTACACACAATGGAAGAACAACAATTACTCCAGTATTTGGTGCAACGATCACTTCATCCACACCAAGGCCATGCGCAAGGTCAGACTCTCACTGCTTCACCTATCAAACCTATCCTTCAGTTTCTACTTATTAAGTATATCTGGAAATCTCACACTTTTGAGTTTTGTCTGTATGATTCCACATTCAGTACATATTGTTCTTATACAGGTACGTGAGGTGCGCTCCCAGTTAAAGGACATCATGGTGCAGCAGAGGATGAACCTGGTTTCCTGCGGTTCAGACTGGGACATCATCAGAAAGTGCATATGTGCTGCTTACTTCCACCAGGCTGCCAAGCTGAAGGTACTTTCTGCACTCTGGGTTTTCCTCAGTTAATGTGTTATCCCTTGTGGCAACTGGTTGTGGCAGATTTATAGCAGCATAATTACAGAGTAGTGGAATATCCCTTCTGGCCTCACATTAATACAGTACTAAAAACTGAAAGGGAATTTGAAATCATGACTATATAATCAGGGTTCTCAGTTTGACTTATGAGTAGCTGGCTATCCCAAGCAATTGTAGCAGTGTTGGATATACTTCAAATTTATTTTCCTTCTGTATAGCCAGGTGGATGAAGAAATTAGCCCAGATGACCTGGTCTACTCTGTCCTTATAGTGCACCCAACACACTAGAACACCCAGGGTGCCATTTCCTTCAACCAAAAATTGTGAGTCGCAGTATTCTTATTTATGCATGTGTGTGTTCCCAGGGCATTGGTGAATATGTGAATGTGAGGACAGGTATGCCATGTCACCTTCATCCTACCAGCTCCCTGTTTGGTATGGGTTATACCCCTGACTACATCATCTACCATGAGCTCGTCATGACCACCAAGGTAAAAAAATTTTTTTTTTTAATCTGTTGACTTTTCCAGCATAATAACAATATATGATATCTGTTGTTTATTGTTAACTTGGCTTTGTGTTGTAGGAGTACATGCAGTGTGTGACTGCAGTGGATGGCGAGTGGCTGGCAGAACTTGGGCCCATGTTCTATAGCATCAAACATGCTGGAAAAAGCAGACAGGTAAAGCTAGACTGGTAACTGCACACATTTTCACACTTGGACTTTCTCCTTTAGTTCAAAGTCAGTGGAAATCTTAGGTTTACAGCATCCAATTATACTTTAGACCAGTGGATTAAAACCAGATTGGCTTGTGACCAAAAAGTTACTTTGATTTTTCTGAATAATTTTAGGGGCACGAGATGATTTTATGTTGCTTTCCCATCCTGTTAAATAACTTGCCACCCCTTAGGTTTATCTTACAACCTACAGTGAAGGTCCTTTTACAGTTTTATGTCGTACCAGCTGTGTAGAAAAAAAATCACTGGTCTGTACTTTTGGGATGAACCCAGCTTCGGTGGCCAACCTCATTAATGCTCATGTGACTGAAGCCAGGTTCCAAAATTGGTTAAAAGCCTTCACAGAGAAGTGGCAGTAATGCCCGTTACATATGTGTGTAATGTTTGGGCATATACTGTAGATGAACTTTCTCATCTCGCTTGCTCTATACCCTTCCTCATCTGTTTGGGTTGCCCCTCAGGAAAACCGTCGACGGGCCAAGGAGGAGATCACCAACATGGAGAAGGAGATGGCCCTGGCGGAGGAGCAGCTGCGAGCACGTCGAGAGAAGCAGGAGAAGAGTAACACTGGCAGTGCTAAGTAAGTCAGAGACCATCTCTCCTTTTTCTGGTTCCTCTTTATACACGGGCCTCATCCAACAATAGTTCCCCATGGCCCTCATTTTCCATACACAGTGAAGATAGAAACATTTAATTTACCTGCCTCGCTGACAATCCATATCTTCACCCCTCCCTCCTCCTCTTCCTCCTGCTCTCTCTACCCCACCTCTCTCGCTCTTCATGATGAGCTTTTCTCACCTCTGGTCCCTCCAGACGAGACAAAAAGAAATAATATTGACTCCTGGCTGACCCCCATTACTGCAGCAATTTAAATTGTGCCATAGCAGAGCAGAAAAAGGAGGGGAGCGTTCATTTTCAAATTAGACCAAAAAATTAATTTCACACCCATCCATGAGCTTTTCAGAGAGAAATAAGGTTATAAAGACAGATTTAAACTTTTATAGTTAATTAATCAGCTGGTTTATCTGTCTTGAGTTTGTGTGACCACGTCTGTGACAGATCTGTTGAAAATAATCACACTGGAGGTATAGGATTAAGAATTAGATTTAAGCAGAGCAAGTTGAATGTGTGATAATGAATGTTGAAGGCTCTCTTGGGCTCTTGGGTGCTTTTGTCCTTCGGCAGGCCTCACAAGCATCTCCTCTATGAGTTCAGTGTGACGAGGATTAAATTTTTCGTTGGGTGCGCCTTCATGTGCCGGCTGCTTATCACCTGCCTCCCTGCTCACCAGCACAGTTCAGTGGTGTGAATTAGTAAATGGCCCAGTCATCTGTTTGTGTATAAATGTAGAACTATGAGTGTTTTTAGAAATACATCAGTGGTACATGCTAGAAGTGTTGCTTTTTTTTTGTTGCTCTTTATGGAGCATTTAAAGGGCAGTACCATATGTTTTAATTCCTCAAGTACATTCATTAATGCTTTGGGTGTCTGTTTTGGTACTGACTGAACTCCTTGCACAAAAAATGTTGTCTTTTGTCATTCTTCATTAATATCAAACAAATTTGAAATAACACCCATGCTTCACATTTTTGACGACCATTTTTCAGCTGCATGGTATGTAGGTTTGGGAGTTATGTTTGTTCCTAACAAAGCCTCAGGTTTCTGTTCATCTCTGTCTGAGCTGCCAAATCAACTAGCAGACTACAGAAACTTGCTTGAGTTAAGTAATTCATCACGGTGTGCACCAAGTCTTATTTGTCAAAGTTAGACTTTTGCTGTGTGATAATGCAGTTTTAGTAGCATGTAACTTGGAAAAGTTTGTATTTTCTCAATGTAACTGGGAAAAATAAAGGCAGTGCAGACTTGATGAATTACACAAACCGGTTGAATTGTACTCGTATAATTTTATACTGTGCAGAAATGAATGGAAACCAGTGAAACTCTAGATTTGGACAAACACATTCTCCTTTTTAACAATGGCATTTGTTAAATTACTGTAATTTAAGATCCACATAATTAGTGATAAATAGTGTAAAAGATGCAAAAAGGGTCCCTAAAGCCCACTTAGAGGCAAACTACTTGTTTCATTAACAGTCTTCATTTGTTTGCACTGCTCTTAAAACTGGACTTTTGGCTGAAGTGAGCAGGGAGACAGAGGGGGACACTGTGACAGAAAGGGGTTATGGCCTGATGGTTGTAATTGCTGCAGGTGCGTGTGTGTATGAGTGAGAAAGAGAGAGAGATGAGGGAAGTGCGGGCAGTGTCAGGGTGTCACGCTGCTGTAATTAAAGATGATAGATTGTGCTGTCAGAGGCGTCAGGCTCTACGTCCCAACACTTTTCACAGAGCCTGCCTATTCACTCCCCTCCAGTCCTGCTTTCATTTTCACATTGAGCTGCTCAACCTAGTCCTCCTTCTGCCTCCAGTCTCTTTTAAACCACAGCTGCTTACCTAATGTAAGAGATGTTTAGCATTTCACTAACGGAGCAATGAAGAGCGAGGCTGGAGTAGTGTGTCATGAATAAAACTTGTCTTACCTCTGACTTTTCTGTGATTCAGGGCAGTGAAAATCTGCACACCAGGACGAAGAGAAGAAGCCCCCATGACGCCCAGACACACCCCTGCCCGCTTTGGACTTTAACACTCCTCTTGGACGTTAAAGCACACCCACTATTTTGGCTTCTTCGGACTTGTTGTCATCCAGGTTTGGACCACACCAGCACCAAACAACCTGTAACTTCCAGCTACCATTTGTCCCTCCCAGCATGGCCAGAATACGCTGCAGTTCCTGTACAGACCACTAGAGTGAGAACTTGTATAAGGCACAAGACTCAAAGATGAGCCAGGTCCATCAAAATGCCTCCTTCCACCATCATCAGCTAATAGCTATTTCCATGATACATTTTAAATAAGACTAAAGGATGGCTATGTATGTAGTATTTATATGTGGTCATGACTGTTATGTTATACACATGTCTATTATTTTTACTTCAGTCAGAAACATTTAATTTTCTATACTTTGTTTAATTTTTTCCATTTCAAGTGCATTATCAGAGGGAAGCTAAAATCTAATTTCAATGTTACTTGTCTTTGTGTTGAATTACTAGTTCTTGTGCTGTAACTTGAACAGCATGTGTACCACAATGAAGTGCTTCTCTAGAGACTGAAGCACTATTCAAACTGTATTTGCAGTATGAGTGTGTTCAGACTCAAGAGTTGTATAGTAACATGCAGTGAGACACACACACACACACAGTCAGTCATCCAGGCTTAGACCTTTTTTCAAATTTTTGTTAACCTTGTTTCAACATTATAATGCAGCTTTTAATATAGCTTTGCTTCATACAAAACATCACCACGCTGGATTAAACATATCAACTGTATTTTAATGGTCCTTGTGTTCAAAATAGCCCAGTTTCCTTTGTGGTTTTCCTCTAAACAAATGTTGCAAGTGTTTTCTTTTAAATGCGTAAATAATGTGCTTTTGTTGATGTCTCTCTTCTGCCCTCTCACTTTATCAGAATATCGTGCAGCTTCAGACAGACGGTCTCTGTAACTAAACAGTTTAGTGAAGGCCATGTTTGGATAGTGACAGTGGTTCTGTTTTGTCTTCTCTCAGAGGTCAGACAGCAGGGGGACAGCTGTTAGATGTTCGTTTTTCTCTTACTGTCTTTTGTAAATTAAAAAAATAAATGTTAGATTTTTTTTTTAATCTAAGGTGATTTCATTTGATATTGTTGTCACTGTTTTTTTTCTGCACTGCAATTGTCTTAAATAATTATGCCATTTAGATGCACATTTGTAAGTTAGTTTTTCAGTGGCATGAGTGATAGCTCAATAAGTGAGAGTGATGCAAATTAGTTTAGGCTATAAATTCTCTATATGTGGTGTGGGCCTCTTCAGTGAATACTCATGTTTATTTATGTATAAAACAAAACAGTGGTGAATGGTTCATTTTGAAGTTCTCATACAGAGTATGGCTGCAATTCAATCATTTTCGACAGCCAGAGCCTTAAAACGATTTTCAGAATTTATGATTATTTTCATTGATTATGCATGATTACATCTGTGCTTTTATCAGCAACCACATCCAAAGTTTATCATCATATGACAAAGAAAAGCAGGAGATTCTCACGTTACAAGCTGTAACCAGACAGTGTCTGACTTATTTTTTCTATTTTGACTGAATCAGTTAATTCATTATAAAGAAACTGCTCTAAAGGTAGATTAGATCATTTAGACTTTCCATGTCTTTTCTTACAACTGGCTTGAGGTCATGGGCCTTGGTGGCACGATACCTGTAAAAATAAATATGAAACCACCCAAACATAGCAATCTGTGAACGACAGTACATAACTGAAATTCCCAAAATGGTGTTTTCATTGTTAGCTTCACAATTGTGAGCTGAGGCGAGTGAAACTGATCAGAGAGAAACAAAAAGCCTTGGTCTGTCCCTCACTCACTCAGGCACTCACACCCACAGATGTCACACATCTACATGAGAGATCCCGGGGCTTTGAATCCCCTCAGCTGTAAAGATGTTGATATCCTTTAGATGAAGAGCCAGGCTATATGTGGGTGGATCTTGTGTCTGGCTTTATTGAAGCTTTATGTAAATCTTCAGGTCACAAGACTGTTGAACAAAATCCTGGATGGTGTTTGGTGTCTTCATCACAGTTATGCTTCATTTCTTGATGTGTCTCAGCTGAAACTACTCTTACTAGTTGGCATCAATTTGAAAGGAAAGACAAAAAGATGCGGGCCTCTTTGTGGTTTCTTCAAATGTAGCGTGCAACAACTAGCAGTGATTTTCTCTTAGCTGAATCTCTCCGCCACATCCACTTTCTTGTTGGTCAGTTAGAGTCTGTCTCACTGTAACCCTTATGCAAATAAGCATGATTACGAGTGTTCCCTCGACCCGCTCGATTCACCAAGTTATCTTGATTGAGTGTGGCAGGCAGAGGAGGAGATGGATATAATGGACTCCACCAACTTTAATGAGACAAATCTCAGCTATGGGCTGACATTTTGAAATAGTCCTTGTGAATGACAGTGTCAGCAGTCACCTTTACCAAAGCTTTCCAGGGAAGGTCCCTGTAATGATGGAAGGAATTAAAATGGCTTCCAAGGCAGTGCAGATAGGAGCCACAGGATTAGGGTGCAAAGCTACGCCTCTTAAAAAGGCCCTTCTGCCATACCCCAAATAAAGACGCCGCCTTTTCATAAGCGTCCAGCCCTCCGCTGACGACTACATATTGTCGCCCTGAGATTTGATGGAGGGACTGTGGTGAATATTACTTGTTGACCACTGTGAGATTTGTTGTGATGAGCTGTCCCTCACATTAACTGCCCCACCCTTCCCTTCCTCTCATTCTGCCCCCTTGTTGTATGTCTGGTGGCAGACAGGGACGAGCTCTGCTGTCATTACAAACTTAATAAGAGCAGAAGTGAGATTGATGAGAAAAACAGAGGCGTCAACTGCTCTTTTAATTAACTCCTGCCCCATAATGGTGGCAGGACAGAGGCACTGAGCAGAGAATGAGACATTTTCTTTCTCTTTCCACCCTTTTCTGTTTTGTTGCCTCGCTCAGCCCCGATAATGAACAGCCTTCTGGGACCCAATTACATCCAAGGCTGCATTAGGAGCACAGCAGGCCCAGTGGAAACTTCAGCTGAGTTTCCCCTCATCTTCCCCCCTCCACTCCCTGCTGCCCTGCTGGAGATGGCCTTCACTTGATTGAATTTTGAATGTTACACCCCTCCCTCCTTCCCACTCACACCATCTTCTGTAGTCCCTTACCTTCACCAGTTCTGAACCCACATGTGGTTTATGATGGAAACAGGAGGCAATGTATGCTTGTTGTTAGCTGTCCTTCACTTGATAACTGCTTCCACTGATAGAGGGGCATTGTATACAATGTGTAATAGACTGTGCAAATTGGTGCATTAAAGCCTGCTTGTGTGGCGTGTCCCTGCAACACACTGTATATTTTTCTGAGGACTTGTGAACAGACACCATTCGAAATCAGCAAATTCTGGTGTTTTAAATATTAAATAAATAATGACATACTTTATTGATCCCTTTGGGGAAATTGTTGTTGGACAGCTGCCAGACTGTACATGTGTCTTGTCCAAGGACACTTCAACATGTAGCCAGGAGAACTGGGAATTGAACCACTGACCCTGGGGTTCGTAGACATCTGCTCTACCAACTGATCTGCTGCCGCCCCTAATAAATAAAAATAAACCACAGAAACACTGGTGAGATATGATTTTAACATCTTGTGTGGAGAGTAGCATATGTTTAAGTTGATTTTTGTTTCAACAATACATTTGTTGTTAAAAATAAATTCAGAAAACTAAACAGAAGCCATGTAAAACATGTCCATATTCACGATGCTAGAGGCTCTGTAAAATTTATTTTAATTAGTAAACTCAAAGTAAAACTGAACGTGGTCGAAATGTGATTAGTTTTGCAAATGTTTGGTCATTAACTAGTGGACAACTTAATTCTAGGCATCACCAGAAGTATTATAACTCATCCTCTGAGTATCATAATGTCAGTAGTTTCATGATAATTCAATAGTTGCTTAAACATTTTGAAGAATGTCAACCTTGTGGTGACGATAGAAGTCAGGTCAGGATATCACCAAAATCCATTTCAATCTGCATCACACTGCAGCAAAGTTGTGTTGATCTAGAACATGATGTCTGAATGTCTTAAAGAAGCAGACAGACCTCAAAAAGCACGAGGTATTAGTGAATGTTTGTTTATTATTGGTGTTCTTTAGTTTCCTTAGACACTTTAAATGCTGTGTATTGACTGCTAAGCCTATTGATTTGGCCAAGGCAGAAACCAATAATGTCCTTACTCGCCAGTGAATAAATAACTTACTTGTCCAGCAACTGGACATCTGCCTCATTGTGTCTTCACGGTACATTAATGCAGATGCCTTCTGAATACTTAAAGGAAACAAGAGACGGGCTGGATTAAATGTACGGTATAACAGGATCCTGCAACAAAAAAAAAAAGAAAAAAGATTTGATTCCACAACTTCTGTGGGAGCAGGAGTGTCTTTGGATAAACTTTGCTTTTGGTCTTTATTTGATTAAACTGAATTTTAGCACACGAAATAACAGACACCACTTTACTTTAGATAGTAAATGTAAGAAATGTAAGAGTCTTGATGCATCCAGTAATGTTTTCACTGGTCCATTGTCTTATCCCTAACCAACACTTTGTGTATACTGTACTACCATGCTTGGTCTATGTCCCTGTGGACTATATGGTTACTAACAGCTCATCCACTATTGCTTAGGGGTCTTATTTTGTTCTAGAAGAAAGACTTTATACTGTCAAACTCAGACATCCCATGTGATTGAAGGCCGATGGGCATGGAACTCTCAGAGCTGCCCTCAAAGCAGCAACAATGCCTGTTTTCACACAGCCAACTAGTGGTGGGTGGAGCAGAAGAACAAAGGCAGACTTGTTAGGGTTTAGATGCCTTTATTATTCTTTTATTTGGCTACAATTTCTTGTCTATCTGCCCATATTCATTAAGATTTTGGCTTTTCTGTCTTATGGCTCTAGGAGAAGTTACTGTATGTTATTCAAAGCACATCAGGCACTTTTGTAGAAATCAACATACAGAAACTTAATAAAAAACAGCTCATTATGTATTCAAGCCACATGAACTAAAAACAAATTAAATGAAAACGCTATTTTGAGTCAGGATGTTTTGACACAAAAAACGATGATTACAGCGATGATGACAGCTAGACAGAAAAGTATTTATAACTCAGATCTAACATTCTGTTCAGTATTTAGTGTTTTTAGCTTCATATATTGTCCAAGTATAATTACAGTCATGTGTGGTCACCTACAAAAACTTTTATTCAACTTTTAATCAGTTAAATAATCAAATGAACAAACACAAAAAGCACAACAAACATCAAAACAACATCTGGTCTCCAGATCAGACTCCAAAATCAGATTCCCTTTAGCATGTTTAACTAATTATCATTAGTCGCTAACCAAATCTGATTACTGTAGATGTTTGGAAGGCCAATGCATGTCTTTGCTGCGTCTTCAGAAACCGCCCCAGTTCTGCTACAGTCATGGCTGCTGGGAACACAGGCTGGCAGAGGTTGGCAGTGACTCTTCTCCCCTTTTGTAGACTGCTTGACTAATCAGGGCTCCTCTTGTAGTGAAAGCACTGCAAAAGCACAAGAGACTTCATTCCAATAAATGCGTGATCAAAGAGCATTAAGGCCTCTAGAAACAGGGGATGTTACAGTAGAATTCATCTTTATTTGATTTTGTTGCAGAACTACACAGTGCTTAAGGCTGTGGTTTGTTTTAATTTTTCAGAAGAAGTGAAGTGCCAGAATATTACTGTTGAATGTTTTCTTATGTATTTATTTAATTACAACAATACTCCCCAGACAAAGTTCAGTTTACTATATAATGTTATCCAGTGTTTTGGAGAAAAGTTTCAAAAAATAACCCGATGGTGTCACCAGGTGTCTGATTAAAGATTCTACTTGCTTTATGGGAAATAACATAACAAAACCCACACTAAAGACTAAAACTCACAATGCTGCTTCAATAATGACCTGTATTTTTAATCTTTTCCAACCTTATGAAACTGCAGACTAAACTGCCCTTGATCAATTTGGTTAAATAAAATTAGGAAATAGGTGGGAAATGCATAAACACATGTATAAATCTGACCAAACATCCATTGTTTTATCTAATGGTTTTTAATAATATAAAAAACTGTAATAATTCTATGCATTTCAGTCTGTACCAAAAGAAGTTTCAACAGCCCCAGACCTAAGAATGCCTCATATGCATTTGCTTAACTTCGGCCAATCACACATTTTTGTGCTCGTCACTATTGGAAATCTGACTCTGAATTGACCTACCAGTGCACTGAGCAGGTCTCTAGCTGCTGCTGTGTCACTGAAGTCTGGTTGATACAGTAGCTGGAGGGAGAAAACACTCACTGTCAGTTGGTGAAATCACACAAGCTAAAATTTTACTGTAACAATGCTGCCTAAATCCCCAATCAAAATGGCATGTTATGCTGCCTTCTGTGTCCAAACACTCCCTTATTTTAGGACTGGAGAAAAAGATTGATGTTTTTTTCATTTATAAATCAGGTCTCTAACCAGATGTAAATTCTAACAGAATGCAAATTTGCTCTGCCTATTTTGGCCGGGTCCCAATCACTCTTAAGCTTCTTGTTGACCGCGTCTGCCAGCTTTGTGTACACAATTGGCTCCTCAGCTACTCAAACTGCATTGTTAATGTCTGCCCTTTTGTGCTGCTCAATTCCACTGGAATAAATAGAATCACACGTGCAAAATTATTTTCTAACACAGATAATTAGCTGAAGAAAAAATCCTGTGTATGAATAATAATAATGTGCCTTGGAAACAATATAACTTTTAAGCATGGGAAAAGGAGGAATTTGAATGCCAAGGGAAACAAGCTTATCAAATAAAGCTTGAAAATGTGCAGTGAATGAAATGAGTCAATCATTTTAATGTGAGATGGAAGCCCTGAGAAGAATAAATAAGCAATCGTCACATCATGCAGGGAGAACAAATGAGCATAGTACACAATTAGGCAGGGTCACATTCTGCCAGAGCTGTGAGCATGGGATGAGCTAATGAGCTGTGTGAGCGAGTGTGTGTACGTCTGTTTGTGCGAATGTGCATAGGTACAAAAAGAGGAAGTAGGAGATAAAAAAAAAAGCTCATCCTTAGCCCGAAAAATTCTGATGTGCAGGCTAAGACAGCCAGACACACAAGTGGCAAGTCAGAGGGGAGAAAGAGATAAAAGTAAGAGGGGCTGTTAAAGAAGAGGTGGGCTATCAGTCGACTTGGCATCTGGGGCAAGTAGACATGCCAGCAGACAGAGCAATGGGCAGGTACAGCAGCCAAAGAGACAAAAAGAAGAGAAGTGCCTCAGAAGGACCAACGGCACAGAGGTTTCAAGTGCGACTCATAGTTATTAACTATTCAATCACATAAAGGAGAGCTGAAGGCGTGAAAGGTTGCGGACCGAAGCACTTTTGCTTCAGTGCATTAAGAGCCTGGTCCAGCACTCTGGCTGTGTGAAAGAGAAATAGATTGCCTCCCAGGAAGATGACTGCTCAAAGGAGTTGGCTTTTTCCCCTTAATAACAGCAATCTGCTGTGAAAATCTAATCCCAAGTACCATTTACACCGAATCTAGATAACTTCTGCTTGGAAAAGCGTACAATATGAATATTTCATTCCCTGATATACAAATAAACAGAACAAGCCCCCCCATCAATCAAAGGACGTTCTCAAAGTAAGTGAACTGGAAGACCAAATTGCTAATGAATACCATGCTGCTAAAAATGCACATTTTAAAATGGTATTGTGGTTACATTGTACAACTGGTTGAAATGAAAAGACAGCACAGGAATGAAAATAAGAGTGTAAAATGTATTTGATTGCACAACATGGGTGTACATGACCCATATGGTCAGAAAAAAGGAAAATATTAAGTGAAACACTCACAGTGTTGATAACCTGAGCAACATACACAACAACAAACCGTGCATGAACACTGTCCCTCAACTCAAGTAATAGCTCCATCTTAGCCATTAAAGTCAGATATGGACGCACCCTTTAAGCCCCCTGCTCTCCTTCTCGCTGGCCTAATTCCCCCTCCTCAGCAGTGGATAAGAGGGATCAGAAATCCATCCATATGCATGGCCAACTATCTGTAGAGGGGATGTCAGGTCTCAGCCTGGCAGGCTTTCTGAAAGTACTGGTAATGACACTTAATGAAAGCAAGGGAGCCAGGAACTGAGTGGGAAAGCCTGTGCATGTTCCCTCAGCTCCCACACAGCATCCAGACGTCATAAATAAACAAACGTGCTGCGTGAGAATAGATGTGCTATTTCCCTTGCTTCTCTCATACCATTCCTTCCATTTATTTATCTATTTATTATTATTCCCTGGATCACTGGTTTGCTTTCAGTGCACCTCCGTACTCCTGGCTCCCTGCAGGATTTTTAAGTGCTGCAAAACATTAGTTGGACTTGGCTCCAGTTACCCTGCAGCCCTTAATGCACTGAGTTTTTAGTCCTCCACTGGTCTTTACAAATCTACAAATATGAGGAGCTGTCTGAGCACCAATCCATCCGTTTTCCTAACGGCTTGTCCTTTCAAGGGTCATTGGGTGCTGAAGCACCTATCCCAGCTGTCACTGAGTGAGGGCCGAGGTACACCCTGGACAGGTCATCAGTATATCACAGGGCTGACGTATAGAGACAAACACTCACACCTATGAGCAATGCAGAGTCGCCAATTAACCCAACCTGCATGTCAACTGATAGTAGCACAAAGCCAGAGTTCTGGAGAGAACCCATGCCAACGCAACAAGAACATGCAAACTCCACACACAAAGGCACCAAGAGGACCCGTGGACTTGAACCTGGGTCCTTCTTGCTTTGAGGCAACAGTACTAACCACTACACCACTATGCCGATCCTCTGAGCACCCAACATAGAGTAAATATTCAGACATGTCATAGACCTTTTGATACCACTGACACTGCTTACTCCACTTTTTCTACTGAAACAACATACTTTAAAAAAGCACATCTAGTCCTAGTTAAGTGGTCATTCTTTTAATTGGACTGGACTCTAATTGGCTGGCATACAAAGGAGCTTCTATGATGGCAATTAGGCTGAGAACCAGAAGCGAAGGATGGGAGGGTGTTCTGGTTGCAGTGACGCCTGCGCTGAGACAGGTAGTAAAGCTCAAAGTAAACAGAAGGGATGAGGGGATAGAGAGGTTCTTCTTAGCACAAGCCCCTAATCACTACAGTCAACACATGGCAGATTGGGTTCACATCTTTCTCCCCTCACTCCCGCACTGCCTCTGTCCTTCAACCACCAAAAACTTATCCCTTCAATCAGCCCACATTTCTCTTCTTTCAATTTGAGAGGATATCAGGCAGGAATGTATTGCAGGCAAATGCCAGGTAACATAAATCTGGCTTACTCTGAGGCTGGGTGGTATTGGCTGAGAAAAATTTGATGGCTTCAACTGTGAGAACCATTCCACCAACAAATAAGCCTTTCCCAGGCAACACATAAAATTCATATTTTATTTAGAAAATGGAAGAAGTTTCCACAGTGATGGCCGAGTGACATGTTTACTTAAAGTGTCCTGTGTGGTTTTGGTGAACATGAACAGCAACTAACACTTATCTGTCTGTCTGACCAGAGGAGAGAATGTCCTTGGGTCTGTTGGGTGAAAAGTTTGCCAACTTCAGAGACTCAAACTGTGCCACAGAGACAAGACCTTTTCCTCTGCTGCGCCATGTCTTTTGATCAGTGACTCCCCTTTGCAGGCCTGAACATTTGCCAGCCAAATGCACAAATGTGCCTTCAGTGTTAACAAGCTATAGCCATCAGTTGAGGCTGGGCCACACAGGTGGAGATGACACCAGCTGGCCTGAGTTGAGCAGATTAAAATGGGGGTCATCCTGGGTGCTGAATGAGAGGAGTGCTAAACATGGCTGTATGTAAAGGAGAGGCTCTGCTCTGTGAAATGGACAGAGAAATGTGCTGGGTTTGCATTAGCAGCAGCACCCAGAGGCACAACCCAGGGGGGGTGGTAGACTTCAAACACTGATGTGCAGGCTGTTTGAGGCTCTCAGGCTGCTGATTTCACAGTCGGAAAACACAGACCATTAGTCACACAAACACGCTGAGGCCCATGCTAATCCCAGAACAAGAAAAATCAACATGACAGCCAATAAAATCCAGAGAGTTATGCAGCAGCTTTGCTTTTCAGTGATACTGTCTGTGATGTGCTGGTGAGTGTTTGTATTGACCCAAGTTTCAGATGGGCCACTCCAGAAACACTCACGCTCTGTCTGAAAGCTTGCTGCTTTGTCACTGACACGGTCTCAGGAGTCAGCCATAGCAAAAGCAGAAAACATGAACTGAGAGGGATTTGTATAGATTTGCTGCCCTTGTCTTTCGGGAGAACTGCTTTTTTTCCCAGGACTATGACAGTTTAACACAGTAGAATGATCAGTAGAATGAAAGTCACCAAATCATGGACTCCCTATAACATTAGTTGCACTGATTTTTTGCTGAATAACTGAATGGATACTCTGGCAAGTGTATTGGAGCTGTATTGGACTTTCAAACTGGTTTCCTAACAAACAACCTGATAAATTGCAAAGCAGGAGCAATAGTTACAGAAACATGTCATAAGGAAGAAAAAAGAAAAAGATTAATATGATTTTGTTGTGATGTTTTTTGTTTTTAATAAAGCAAAGTAAGTGACAGCTCATATGCTCACTTACATTCTACTGTTTGCAGTTCATGCTGTATCAATTGGCCACTATCCTTTACATTTAAAAAAAGTAGCTTAACACTATTAACTAGACATTTTTGTTATTGTTAAAAGTGAGGACCACGCAGCAGGAGCAACTTGGGGTCTATTACACCACAGTTAGTGACCACACTCTGCATCGCTGCTGGATGTGGGCAACGACTTCACAACAGCATGGCGCTACCTTCAGATACTGGAGATCAGTAAAAAGATTTTTCCTGATGTGTTAAATTGCTATTTGAAGAAGTCTATTTACACTGTTTACTTTGTATGCTCTGAGTTAACAGTGCATTTACAGCTCATGTGGGCTCAAAAAGACGAGCCAGACAGTGTACACCTCCTAGAGTATTCAGTCAACACTTAAATCCCAGGAGATATGATAGAACTGCGTGAGTAGGGGTGAGGAGTGGATGCTTTAGTCTAGGTAATTAATTTCTGGAAACACAAAAACAAATGAGAAAACATATCTAAACCAAAGCATGATTTTCCAGTATAGAAAAAATGATTTTTAACATGCGCATTAAAACGCCATCCGTATATAATCAAGCATTCTAAGTTCTAATATGTTAATCACGGTAAAATGCTTTAATTGTGCACCTTCTTAAGGTTTAGTGAAGGTCTCTCTCTGTGTGATGGCCTAACATAGAAAATTGAAATAGAAAATGTGAATATTTGGCCTGCACCGCAATATCTGGAGGTTTGAGTATATTTTCTTGGTATATACCTGGATCTTCTTTTCAATCCCCTTCTCATCAGGCTCAGCGTTAAGTTGCCTGACCTCAATTTGCTGAGCTTCCACACCTCACTCCTGCATGTGGAGTCATGTGTGCCTGCAGACACCTACACCTACACACACACACACACACACACACAAAAACACACATACACACAAACAAAAACCGCACTTCACACAATGTTTCACTTGAGTAAAGCACATAAAAATAACTCTCTTCTGTCCAATTCCTCTTTTTTTTTTTGGCAAAGATAGATGATCTTTGTGCTTGCTCTTTTATTTTCAGTGCCAGTTTTTCATTTGCTCGCCTGCAGCAAAGTTGGGATATGATAAAATGTGAATTAACTATTGTTGGAATAGATACCAATTTATTATACATACAATGTATTAAGGCCTTACTTAAGCTCAGGGACCACGTGGTTGACAGTGGAAAGACACAAAAACACAAAATTGATAGAGGGACAGAGAGGGAACATGGAAAGTTAAGGATAGAGGCAGTGGGACGAAAGTAAAATATAAACAAATCTATGACTATTTGTATTAATACTTCAACTGCTGCTCTACATGTACTGTAAAGCCTCAAAACAAAGACACTCAGGGGTACTAAGACATTTAGATGACTATGCTATTAGAATGATGAGGCCTTTGTTTGTCAGAGTTGAGTCATGGCAACTGGACTTCTTTCTTTAAGGTAGAGACGTTTCATTCTGCATCCACAGAACCCACACCTGCCTTGAATAGGCTCATTAAGTGAAACAAAGGCAGGGGAGGGGTGTGGGTAGATGTAACAGCCACACCCCTGGCAGCTCCTCCTGCCCCCATTAACTGGGTCGTTAAGTGTGCAAACGTGTGTGAAACGTCTCTACCTTAAAAAAAGGAAGTCCAGTTGCCATGACTCAACTTTCTGACAACTTCACCTGGATGACTGAGAATCTTCACAGACTTTGTTTGTCATAGCATTTTACGTGGTCTACCTGACAGCTACTATCACTACCTTTATTAAAACAACAATCAGTATAGGAATCGCTTATATATTGTGTCTTATCAGGGCTCTTAGTTTGTAGGAACTCATAATTTACAGAACCCGAATGGTAATTGCTTGTGTCTCCTCCTTGTAAGTTGCTTTGGATAAAAGCGTCTGCCAAGTAAAGTAAAGTGAAGTAAATATTTCAAAGAATGCTTGCCATTCTTGGCCCCACTGACAGTTAAATACTCATCCTGCACAGAAAGAATATAAATGGTATTAGCAATGGTCACTTGCAAAAAAAACAAACTGAATAATCTCAACTAAATTTTACTGTATTTCATGACAACTAAACCTGCACACGTCAAATAAGCCAAATGTTCTAAGAATATGAAAGTGATTCAAATGGAACATGTACTGTATGTGTTGTACATGCTGGGGTCTCTGATCTATTTACTAAGAAGGTGCACATCTTCATATACTATGTGTCGGGAGAAGTAACTTTAATCGCCCATTAAAGGCAAATGTTATTGTACCATAGTGCAATTTGAGGACCATACCACCATGCAGAATTCAAATTTCTTCAGTATTGTGTACAGGAGATGCAATAAAGCACCAACACATCTGTCATCCAAAAGACTGTCACCTCTTCACTGCTTCTGATCCAAAATACCACCAATGCCATCAATGCTGCCTGTGCATCTACTCCCTTTGTCAGGTGATGAAGGCACTTTTAATCGTGATTAACTATTTGCCTAACTTAGCATTCTTCTGAGTATCAGTTGGAATGTAGCTGGTAGAAATATAGATCTGTATTTTTACCATCAAACTTGCCACCTAATGAAATCCCCCTTATTTCTTGTTTTCCCATGGCTTCAGCCCCCCAGCCATTTCCTGCTAGTCAGAGATGGAGGCCGTGAGCACACCACCACCATCACAATGACCTTTCCACAAACCCAGGGAGCATGCAATGCAGAGGAGAAGCAATAAAAGTAATGAAAGAAGCAAAGGCAATTAGGTGGTGTGTGTGAGGGGAGTGTGGAGGAGATGAGGCTAACTGGAGGCACCCCTAGAATGCACTACAACTCCATATCCCACATAATCCCTGTGTGATCGCAGAACAACTCTGGTGTGCAGCTAGTCTGATTGTCGTCTTGCAGCATTCAACATCTAATCCGTGCAAAAGGACAGCCAAGCACATACACTGTATGCACACACATGTATTTAAGTAACTCAGAGATATGCACATCTCTGCACAAACTGCTAGAGTAATGATTATGGCTGCAAACATTATGTATTGTGTGACAAAGTAAGGAAAGTACTAAAAATAATTTACCAAACAAACACATTCAGACACAATGCTCACACATGTTCATTTCTAGAAAATGAGTTGCTCTTCTCCCGCCCTCCGCAGCGCAGTATTTCCTCACGGCCAGTGAGAATCATTAATGCCCTTCCTCTGATGCAGCCACACAACCAACAGCAATTATTTCGAAAAGCAAAAAGTGAAAACAGACAGCGAACGCACAAATATACACGGCACATAATCATTATTTTTTTGTTAGGCTGGATGTGTGGGGTTGAGGAGGTGGTAGCAGCTTGGACTTCATTTTCTCTAGCGGACTTTACTGACCGCAAAATGACAAGGATTGCTTTTCCTAAACCAATTAAGAGGCTGCAGTGCTGCTGTTACCATGTGACACTGACAGCACTTAAGAAAGGCTAACACCAGGCCTTAAAGATGAGCCAGAGATATGCTCTTAGCTCAGAAGTCAGCAAATATACACATACAGACAAATACAAGAGTATGAAATCATGCATGTATAGTCGCACACATCAATAAAAAGGAATGCCAGTTTAAAGAAGAGATCAAGCAACAATGTGTACACCAGGAGCAATAGACCAAAACAAACAGAAAGCTAACAAAACACTAATATATGAGGGCTGCAGTATTAGGGCCTGAGTGGCTTAAAAAGTACTATGGTAGCTGGTAATATCAGTGCTGCACATGCAGGTCTAGAGTGCGGAAAAAGACCTCATTATCTAATAAGCTTTAGGAGTATACTGTATAGAAAAGGCAAACCTACGTGCTGCCCCTTTTCTTGACAACAGAATCTGATTTTGCCTGTAGTGTACAATTAGTGAACAGAGTGGAGGTTATGACTCTACTTGAGACAGGCTGTGTGATGCACGCTAATGACCACAACGCACTGTGAAAGGGCTAGCGTTGTGCCCCCTCCCAGCGCTGGCTATCTTAAACTAATACCACTGTTGAGAAAGAAGATGAGACTCTTTTTCCTTCCTATTATAAAGCACACCAATCAGAGCTGTGCCCAGGGCTTGTAGGGTACTGGCTGGTCAAAGTGCCCGTTAGAGAGGGGACAGCTGGTGTGTAACTAGGGCTGATCAGTATCAATTGTGGTTCTGGCTGCTTAGATGTAGTGAGCAGGTTTGGGGTGACAGAGAGTGAATATTTTGAATCCGCAGTACCATGTTATTGTCTGCTGGTGGCCTGTAGTTTGATCATCTCTTTCGATGATGATGCTTAGTCTTCTCCTACTGGTCGTCCCTATCTTCTGTCAGTAAGAAACACCTCTGCTGCACATGGGACATAAAACACAAAGGGGGAAACAACCTTTATTGCTGCTGTACTGCTTCAACTGAGCCATGCCTGCCTTTAGAAGGTGCTCTGCAGCACCATCACACACACCTGGAGACTGCATAAAGCCCTCCATCAGCTACAGAGACAGACAGCTCTCAGTTATGCCCCTCGGTCCTCATCTCCACTAATCAGCTTGGAGCTGCATCAGTGTGAGAGTTTCACGTAGGACCAAGTTTACAATCGCTTGCCATCTCTGTGGTAGAAATATTAAGTACACAGGTGGGCAGATGAAAGATGCCCCCTTTATGCATGAAAGAGATCAAATTGGGATTAAGGAGATTAATTTCAGATGGTAATTGAGAGGAAAACTTTTTCATCAGATTTATCTAACTTTTCTAAAAATGTGAAATGTGGTGTGATTTAATTTGCTAACAGATTAATAGTTGGTAAATTGCTATGCTTCAGGCTTGTGTCCCTTTGGTTGGTGTAAAATCATATATTGTCAAATTTCATGACTTGAGAAGATCTGACTCATTCCTCTTGGCTTCCTTTGGGGTTCAAATAATTACTAGTTTTGAAACACAAATTCAAACTGAAACTAATTCAATTTGTGAGCATGGCTGGAGGGTGACTGAGTGGTGTATAAACGGCTGTAGTTAGGATTCAATCAGTAGACAAGCATGGAGGAACAATACTTCCTTCAGAGGTGACAGAATGACCTTGGAAATCTCTTCAGACACTTCATGGATTCAAATAATAAAGTATAGTCTAGTGCTCCTTCATGCCATAAATATTAACAGATAAACACTGACAAAAATGCTTTCCTGTAATAAATGTGTAAGACCATCAAATGGGTAGTGTCTCTTTAGCCTTGTTTGTATATACTGTACGTATAGCTCTTATAAGATTAAGTAAAATTCAATTATTAATTTCTGTAAATGAAATTTGTTTGAAATTACTGATTTGCAATGAACCAGCAGTTTAACATTTTCTTTTTTTTGGTTGTTGTGTGCCTCATCATGTTCTTTAAGGACACAACCCACAGGCTGCGCTACTTTCGGTTTGAGGAAATTGAATTTAAAATGTGCTAATAGCATTTGTATTTCTGGAATGTGTGTGGCACCAGCAGAAATTACATCCATGGAATTGTATTGATTGCATTGTTGCAGTGTATTGCAATAGAATATTACATTGAAATAAAAACCTAAAATATATTATTAATTATAATATATAATTAATTATTAATTAATGCTGTTATGAAGAATTAACCAAACAAACCAAGGGTGGAGAGATTAAAATCTTTGGCTGAGAAGCAAACAGTGGTATGATTAAGTGAATTGAAGAGGAAAAGATTTAAATCCTGATAAGATTCAAGCAGATAAAACATGCACAACCGAAGCAACCGTGTGTTTACAGAGCAGACACTGAGACACTTACTTCAATCAATATATTGATGTTTTGTAATAGGCTCTAAATGACTCAGGTTAGAGACTGCCGCGCAGCAAACCTTCTCACTGCTTCTGTTCCTGCAATTCATTTCAGCACATATCAAACACGAGGAAAGACGGCAAAAAAACTAAATCGTGTTAAATAGGCAACTGCAATAAATATTTTGTTTATTCAATTAATATATGTGCCGAGGCCGCAGCTTTGCCAGAGACTGTCCCACAACAAATCTTGTTTGTTTCTAATTCAAGTCAAATTACACTTTTTTTTTCCTTTTTTATACATTTGTAAGCTTATTTTAGACAACTGTAACATGCTAAGATAGCATTCGGTCACAGGTAGGAACACAGTAGCAATAGCTAACTTTATGTTATTACGAATCTCTGTCATTATTGTACATAAACACACTTGGTATTGATCCCTCCTTCAAAGAAAGGTGAAGGGCCAGTCATGCATTGTACTTTCCCATGTTATTATTATCCCATTATAGCTGTCAGTGGCCAAGTAGTTTGCACACACCAATACGTATTTGCTCACGTTGTGAACTTTTCCATCATAAATACCTTTCAACATCAAGCCCTAACTTCACCCAAGTTTGGTAGCAGATGTATGTTCCCCCCGATTACTGGTCACATGTCAAAGTGTCCCTGGACAAGATACTGAAGCCTGAACCCATGGCATCTTAAGGGGGCTGGTCACAAGAATTTCCCCATAAGGAAATTAATACATTAATTAATTATAAAGGGATTAATAAAGTATAAATTATTATTAATTTGACTCTTTGGGGATTACTACACAGGGCAAATAAAGTATGTTGAAAAACTAGTAAAAAGTGACATTTGCATTTGTTTTTTGTTCTGCAAAAATATCCAGTGTCACAGTTCAACATCCAGATGTGTGACTCAGCATTATTTTTTATGGTTGGATTCAGGCCAGTGAAAGACAAAAATGTAACGGTCGTTTCACACACACACACACACACACACACACACACACACACACACACACACACACACACACACACACACACACACAC
>JAUBNQ010000017.1:7808543-7828739 GCA_032353495.1 Ctenopoma kingsleyae | reverse complement strand
TCTCATTTACATAACCTGAATGGTAACTGCTTGTGTCTTCTCCTTGTAAGTCGCTTTGGATAAAAGCGTCACCCTACGCGTCGCCCACCATCCACCCTACTTTCTGTTAATAAATGTAGCGTGTCATTCATTAAAAGAAATACATTCCACCACAATATGATTACATTCCCTCCAAAAAAAATCACTGCAGCTTAAATGACAGAACTTAAATAACGAAAGTGTGTCTGTGTGTGTGTGTGAGTGTGTGTCTGAGAGAGTACTGGCCAGAGCCTACTTACTGCCAGGTGAAGCAACTAATTAAATATCTGAGGGCAAGCTCTGTTCCCTCTCTCCCTCAGGCATCTACCAGGACCACAGCCACGGGTCAGAGCCCTTACAAACTCACAGCAGCAAGCTTTAAAGAAAAGGAAAAATTAGAGAGAAGGGACAAAGTTTAGGCTGAGTGGAAGGCGACATTTTATTGGTACATAAAATGCTGGCAGTAAGCCCTGTGGATAGCCCTTTTCGTGTTGATCTCTGGACTACCAGAGTAAACGAGGGAGGAAAGTCGCTTTACAGATCTGAAAGAGGATGTGTGAGGAAGTTTTAGAAAACATTTTCATAACAACATGCTGTGTCACTGACTCTGTGTATGCATGTGTCAGGAGCTGCTGGTGGTGAAGGATACTGTGGGAAAAAGCCCAGAGCCTTTCCAATGCTCACCTCCCTCTTTCATTGACAAGTGAGGTGCAGTAACAGCTAATCGATGGCTGGTGAATTCCCTGTGCTCCCCTCTCACCAGGCTGATCAATATTCCTGGCAATTAGAATCCCCTATCTGCATGGCTGTAGGGACCTAGGGGTGGCTTGCTAGCCCACAAACACCCAATTTAGTCTTCAGCCTATCACTTAATTACTAAATCCTCTCTAATGCCTATTGGCAGTTGGCGGGCGTACTCGCAGCAGCTCTAGTGGCTGAGTGAACATGAGACCTTTGGCAAGGTGCTGGTTAAGATGCTGCTGTCCCACTTCAATTGGCCAGTTAAACATCTGATTTCACAAGAGGGCTTCGACATAAAATGATCCAGCTATTGACCGTCCTGCCCACACAAGCTCTAGATGGATGGTGTGGAATAGGAGCAACAGGATGGAGAACACCAAGAGTAACTAACACATCTGTCTGCTACTTGTTGCGTCTGTGAAGGGCACAGCGGAGGGAAAGCATCCACAGTCAGTTGATTTCCTGGTGTACTTTGTATTGTCTAGAGATAACATGAGATAATGCAGTCTCATGATAATTCTTATTGTAACAGCTCTGAGAGATGCACATAATTCAGGTTTATGTTCTAGACACTGCAGGGAATACAGAATACCTGTAACTCTGCAGGTAATGCTCTGGAGCTCCTCGGTTTTTATGACCTTTGCCAGATGCCCCTGCAGAAGTTCACCTGCTGACAATAAAGTCCTCTCCTGTCAAGCCAGTTTCTGGTAGATGTATGCACAAAAAAACCTAGACAAGACATCTAAAATAAAACAATTACAAAAACAAGCACGCTTCCTAAATACAGACTTGTCCTTGCTGTGTAGCTCTTAAGAGTGGTTGCAAACAAATGTTAAGTATTCAAAGCTTTGTAGAGTCAGACTTACTTCATGTACCGCTGACTCAAAGGGCTGTTACAGTCACTTGCTCCCTTTATCGCTATCTCTCTAACTTACATAACTTCAATCATTCTTTCTTTGTTTCAACATATTCTTTTTTGATTATGTCATTTTAATAGTCTCATCAAACCGAAACTGACTGATGAGATAATGATAAGAAGCTGACAGCAGAACAATACAACAAATGTGTCTGACAACATTCTGACTAAAAGGCTTTCAGGAGCCTCAGAGCATTTCTGTCCCACCTGAAAACGGAAATGACAGTGGAAGCAGCACAAAGAGATTAATTGTGATGGACACACTTTCTTTTAACGTCCACAAACCACTAAGAAATTTATGGGAATATTTTCTCATCAGGCAGAGAGACCACCTGTACTGTTTTTATGCCCGTCTACCTGTCTCAATTTCTTCAAATTGTGGTTGTGGGTTAAGGATGAAGTGAATTCCTTTGTATTTACCAGTAACTGGGCTGAAGGGAGGCCATGCTGGGTCAATCTGTGCTGTATTCATGGAGTACCTCCCTATCAGGCTATGGGCCTCCAGCTGCTTGCAGCTGTCATTTTCTTGATCCTCTCTACAGAAATTCCTGTGTTTTCAACAGATTCACCTCCTCTTAATGGACGTGAGAGGACATAATCAGTATAGTGTGTGAGGGTAGATGTATGTCTAACTGTTTAATCCATATGTAAGGAATGGCTTCTAACTGTAACATCAGTATTTGACCAAGCTGGTACCTGCTCTCTTTCTATGAATTGGCTGTGAGCTGCCTCCAGGTTTGCTCCACTGTGATACACTCTGCTCCAGAGGTGTTATCTCCCGCTGACTACACTGGTCCCTAACAGAACCTCTGCCTGCAGTGGAGCGCCTGCCTCCTGAAGGTCCAACAGCTCTAGACAAAATTGCAAGCATTCAGCAAGGACACACATAACTTCACACAATTACAAGACGGGAGGATAAAAAGTATAATTTGACAAACAATTTTTGCAAAAGCCAATCTACCTCCCAGATGGTTGTTTTTTTAAAAAGGCGGGAGTCTGGACATCTCCACTCAGCTGACACACCTCTGCATGATGTATACTCTACTCCTGGATGCCTTGGGCACACTGCTTCAGGGCCTGGGGTAGAGAGCGTCGAAGTGTGCACATGGACACACACATGCGCATACACAAACACAGCCCTGTCACTTTCCTGTCACATACCCCTGGAAATGGCCTGAGGTGAACTAAGGATAGGTGCCCTGAGCTTTACAAATCCTCCTGAAGGACAGAGCAGAGACACGCCTGCCTTTTTCCACCCGCAAGCCATCTCCACACCTGCTGCATTGCACTCACTCAGCTGCCTGCCCCTAATTTGGTATTTCCACAAAGATGACATATGTATCAGGTAGAGCAGGAAATGTCCTGGGTCGGCATGGAACAGCTTCCTGACAGGTGTCACCTCCAATCTACACAGGCCTGCCTCTGATGTGTTAACTATTCAATTAACCAGCACATCGCACTGAGTGGGTGCCAGCACCTAATTACCTAGGAGACCTTGCTTGTGAATGGAGCGAAATGTGTGTGTGTGCAGGTGGATGACAGGCCACACATCATGTTACTGTTAAGGTTTCTTCTCTCTGTGAACCACCTTGACATTCACACAGAATACAGTATGTGGTTTAGAGTATGTGTACGCGTGTGAGAGAGAGGGACAGGGTGTTCCCTTCCTTCCTCAGTTACTTCTTTCCCTCTTTCTCTCCCTTAGCTCCAAACAAACACTGCAAGGAGTAGGGCTTACACTATTGCTTCAAGTAAAATATGAGTACAAACATTAAATAAAAATAAAACAGTTATCATGTAGCTATGTTTGAAAATTACTCCTGCCATGCAGCCTCTTCATTTCACACCATTAAATAACGAGGGGACACTGAGCTCTACTTCCATAGCTTCAATGTTGACACCCATCAAGACAAATCTATATTTCATGGCCACTTACAGATGTATAAATAGCCAAATGAGGTGCACTAACCATCTATAAAACAGCACTAAAAGGTTGCCAGAAGATGTCGAGTGTCACGAGCCAGTTGAGGTGGCAATCAATCTGGGGTGAGAGGAGCGCAAAGGGGAGAAGAGCAGCGGAGAAGAGTGGGCTGCGTTGCGTGGCTAAGAGGCGAGGCACAATGCAGCGCAACAAGCAAGGTAGTAAATCACATCTGCACGGCACGCTCGCCCCACTGACACACAGCCACTTCAACTGACACGGGGCTTGCTCGACAGCCTGATGGATCACCACACTACACTCCATTAAAGGCAAGCGGGCACGACAAGCATTGACATAACAAACAATTAGTCACTGCTGTGGGTATGGACTTTACATGCCGGGGGCCTGCTGGGCGATAGGCACCGACCTCCTTTCTCCGGACTGAGGGACATTAGGTCTCGAGTTTATTTGTGATATTAAAAGGCTACATACGGTTGTAACAGCTATATTTGTTTATGATTATAACAAAGCTGTTAGTCATTACGATTTTTCACTTGGATTAGGACTATAAACAGTTCCACAACTAAATATGAAGGTTCTTCTCTTTTGCTGGGATCATCATCATCTAACAATACTGACAACGATCTCTTGTTAGCACTGTCCAACAAAATAAACTCTACAACGTGGACACAATACCAAATAGATAACTGATAAATGACAATAGCAATTTGGCATCAAATAGAGTGAAATGAAGCAAGTCTGGATTAAATTGATGCAGGTTTCAAAATGAACACAGACACACTAAACATATTTTAGTGAGTAACAAAAGAATAATTTACAGGATAACTTTAACTACAGTTGTATATCAGAAGTCACAACCCTGTCTATTTGGCAAACTTTGTATTCCTGATAACTCAGTAACTGATCTTTTAAGAGACTTTATTTTTTCAGATGGCCCTGGACCATAGAACTGGCAGAGATAGAGCACTTTGGCCCAGGACTCTTTAGCAGGGTAAATCCTTGCTGTCGAGAAGAAGACTAGGTCTCTAATTGGTGTAGTCCTGAACACAGTTGCTACTAAGTTTATCTTTTCTATGTGACCATCTCTGATTACAAATTGGATTCCCTGGATGAAACTGTGGAAGATATTGCCACAGTTATCCACAGAAACATTAACGGAAATTGCCTTTGCTGTTTCAGCCCCAAATGCTCACAGACTATACAGGTCTATCCAAGTGTCAACCAACTACTTCTTACTGCTAGCACCTAACTTAGAAAACTAGAAACTAGGTGGAATCTGTTTTTCTGTTACACAGAAAACACCTACGACTCTGAAACTAAACAACTTCAAACTTTTTGTAGTGTGTTCAGTGAGTGACATTTTTCTCAGTTCAATTCAAATCATAAGTTGTCATAAAAGATATATATATATATATAGATTTACGATCCTCTTGACATTTTCCGGGCAAGGTCTGCATTACACAGAAGCACACTGATTCTCTCTCAACACACAGGTACTTGTATATAGAAGACACTTACGTTTCCAGGATACAAGCAATGGACCTTCTGCACTGCTTGTGATGATCACAACCAGCGTATTAGCAAAGGACCTATATTATATGCCACCAACAGTGTTTTAAAGTACTAAAACACAGATTAAATGTATTGAATGAATCACTCAAATTTACACATCTAACCTAAACATTTAACACATTCAAACTGATCTTGTAAAGAAAATTGATCTAGAGTTCTAAGACACTGAGCTAAAGCTGATATAGATTTACTAACAGAGGTTGAGGCTGCAAACCAAAGACCAAACAGAGGAGAAAATCTGTTCAAACCCCCAGAAAAAGTACTAAGCATGTTACTACAACATATGCATCCACTAAAAAGCCATTTTTTCCAAACACAATTTCTGGAAAAATAACAGATGTAAAACAATATTTAAACCTCTTTGACTGGTTTGCTCTGGCCATTCTACTAAAACCTGTGGGTTTCTACACAGTTGTGATCTGAGTTAATAAGAAAAGCTTTATTTGCTTTATTGAAAGTATTTGGTGCTGAATCCCTTTAATCCCTGGCGTTGTTTATGGTTACAAAGTTTTACTAGTTACAGACTATTTCAGTCAAGTAACATTACTAAACACTAAGCTGTTAGAAAATGTCTAGGTTGATAACAGCGCATTAGCAAATTATGGAAAATCGGAGGACATTGCAGTTCAACAGTGTGTGCTGCAGAATGCATAAAGGGGAAGAGCAAGATGATTAAAACCAATGACTTTTTAATGAGTAAAATCCATCAATTTTCTTCCCTTTTGGTTTTCTTCATAAAATATAATTATATTCCTCTTAGTATATTAGGGTAAGACTTCTGCTACCAAAAGTGGTTAAAATATAAATCCTGAATTGATAAAATACATTGAATTTAACTTAAAATAGTTTGAAACTACTTAAAGTAATTTTAGTAAGTTAAAATTGTGAACATTTATTTATTATTAATTAACCCCAATCTCAGTTTTTTTTTTTTTTTTTTTTACAAAGAACACAAATAAATACTAAACTAAATGCCATAGGAGTACTGTGTCTGAGACATGTATATGTCTATGATTATGAGGTTTTGTATTGCTAATCAAGGTCTGGCATAAGAGGGCAGCATTCATAAATTCCCATGGGGTGGCTCTCTCATGGAGAGCTGGGGACCTGGGGACCTGGGGATTTGTTGTATCTGTTTATTGGGCTTATGGCTGAGTAGAAAATGAGTGTGAAGGTAAGTACGTAAGGAGCAGCACCTCCACGCTTCAGTCACAGATGGAGGTGAGCTCCCCATCAGACCTTTAGTCACCTCCACTCCTCTACTGCTAGCCTCCAATGAGGGCCAACACCCACTACCTATCAGACATCTCTCCCACAGCATGACTTTTCGCTTTAGTCCACCTGTGCTCTGAGATAATCTCTCCCCTTTGTCTCTCCACAGGCTGAGTGAGGTATGTGCCCTCACTCTCACACAGAAAACCAATCCACAAACACTTGCATATTTATGCACAGGGAATCCTGCAGGTGCACATGCAGGCATACACAAATGCACACACACACATTCACTTTCATACACATTTAAACACAAACACATAGTACATCAATAGAGCTTGCCACTTATCAAAACGTCAATGCATCCTTTTCATTGAATGAACTCACCAAAGACATAGACCAAGGCCTTTCTGTAACACCAAAGCTCCTTCCTGAGTTTATCTTCCCACCACTGAAAAATTCTCTCTTGCCAGGCATGATGGTCTATTCTGTTTTTACTGTCAAGCTATTTTTCCCTATGTTTCTTGTGGTATAGCAGATATGACTGCGATCAGTGTGAATTATCGAGAAGAACTTGGGCAGGTGGCCTTTCTTATACATGTTAAAGACGCAGACCATGTGCTAGAATATTTGTTTGACTATGAATGTCCAACACTGTGACTTGACTGAATAATAAGGTAGGATCATATAAAAAACTATGGTGTGTGTAAGAGAGTTGACAACCATGGTAGATATCACATGACCACCTCACATTTATTTCTTTACACACAGCTGCTTTTCATCTCTGTCTGCACCTCACAAGACTGATGCTAAAAAGGCCTGATGCTCCCTCTTCCCCATCTTGCTAATCTGTCCTACCTTTCAGCATCATTCAAACCAACCCAAACAAATCTCACAACAAGCTGTCCAACCAACAGCATGGTTTCTACATTTACATTTAGTCATTTGGCAGATGCCTTTATTTGAAAGGGAGTTACAAGTGAGGTACAAAGCTAGTAATCAAATGAGGCTGCATTTGTGATGATCTGTAAAGCTTCGACTGTGCTTGTAGTCTTGTTAGTAGGGCATTGTAGTTGTCATAAGGAGATATGACTAATGCCTGAATATGTTAGTATATTCAGAAAGATGGGGT
This sequence comes from Ctenopoma kingsleyae, assembly GCA_032353495.1. NCBI lineage: Eukaryota > Metazoa > Chordata > Actinopteri > Anabantiformes > Anabantidae > Ctenopoma > Ctenopoma kingsleyae. Next base: position 7,821,206 of record JAUBNQ010000017.1, on the reverse strand, counting down.
CTGATTTTTCTCATGATGTGGAGAGAAAATCTTAATACCTAAGACAGGGAGGAGATGTGGTCAGTGAAGCTTAGTTGGTCATCAGTGATGACCTCCAGACTTTGTGGGGACAATCAATGCAGATCCTGAGTTGATGCTGATGCTGTGCTAAAGGGAATGTCTGGCTGGGATGACCAGGACCACTTTCTTGGAGAGAGTGAGTTGAAGATGTCATCTTTCATTCAAGCAGGGATGTCAGCAGAGACAGGCAGGAGTGCGTGCTGAGACAGTATAACCACTAGCAGAAAGCATGGCAATGACAGGGAGAGCTGTGTGTCATCAGCATTGCAATGACAGGGAAAGCTGTGTGACCAGATGAGAGAACCCAGGGATGTCAGCTGGCCTTTCGAAAAAGCTGAAAATCCAAATTTTTACTAGTCACAAATTCAATAGATAAAAAAGTATAATTCAAGTATGCTCACTTGATATTCGTTTAGTGAAGCTAGAAAAGCTAAGAACTAAATTGGGTGCATTGATTGATCATTATGTTTGCAGCATATAAAGCAGATATAATGAGATTTGTGTGATGAAGTATTAAAAATGAAGAACATTGTGTATTGTCTCTCAGAGTTGCTCTAATCCAAGACATTTGTAAAAATAAATGTGTATTGCACTTCTCCTTGCAGAAACACAACCCGGGCATTCAAGTGTGTCACTGGCCCTTTGAACTCTTAGTACTTTGAGAATAAAAGCATATTTATATAGATGCACTTTCAGGAAACTTTTAATGATGACTGGTGTGGGAAATGGCCTGTGACCATTCATGTCTGTGGTGTGCATGCCTGGTGCTGCTCTATAGGCACCAGGCACAGGAAGTGATACTGCTGTTTAGCTTCTGTGTCACCTGTGTGTCTCTGGAGCCTGCAGACGCTTGTAGCAGTTACAATTAGCTAATTCACTGAAAAAAGACACAGGCATATTCTTATGGTACGTATGTATACTTTTGTCAGAGCCACATACTGACCTGCAGACTATTACAGAAACAATTTGGCAGGTGTTTTTGTTTGTGCCACCTAGTCATCAGCAGGTCTGTGTGTGTCTTTCATGAGGGCAGAACAGTGCTATCAAGGACTACTTGTCCTTGCATACAGTTCTGGAGATCAGTGCCTGGAGCACAAGCACTGGTGAGGATTCAGAGACAGATGTGTACCCACTACCTCCCTACAGCTGCGCTGGCACTTTAATGACACCAGCTCTAGTGTACATTAGATTATTAGACTCCAGAGTACAACATCCAGGACTGGATAATATTGTTTTTTCCTCTGGCTGATAATGCATTACAAAAATAAGGAATGGTGAAACAGATGTCTCTCGGGGTAACAATAATAAATCACACAGACTTGTAACGTGGTTGAGAAATATGTGCCCACAAACACACCCACATCCATGAAACACTTCAGTGATTCATTTACTCTCTTTGTTCCAACTGAGCAGCAAGCCGGGAGAGAGGAAATGAGACAGAGAAATGGGGGAAAAAAGCGATTAGTTTGCATTTAACTTGCAAACATCATTAAGGCCTCGGCACTAATTGTGTTGTTTTAAACAAGTGAAATCTGATAATGACTTCATTAGTGACTCAGGGTAATGATGACTTCCAGGGTTTAGAGAGAAAGGGAAGGGTACACGTGTGTTTGAGAAAGTGTGATGAGAGAGAAAAAAGAAAAAAAAAACCCACTGAGGCTGAGTCACCATTTAATCACACACCTAGCCACACACAAAAATGGAAGAAAATGCACCAGCAACAAAGGCTGAATGGGAAAAACAGAATAGTAACAGGAGAACACAAGGATAAAGAGGTCTGTGTTTGTGTGTGTGTGTGTCCTCTCTAATGCAGAAGGGGACTGCTTGAGAAGGGGAGAGGTCTAATCCATAATACGGCAGCTCGCTGCATGGCTGCATACATTACTGCATCAATCAGTGCTAAGCTGCAGTGTAATTTTCTAACTCCCTATTTCTCTCCCTACACCATCACACAGACAACACCCCATGGCTATTTCTGATGAGATTCGGAGCTAGAGAGAGGGAATAAGGGTGAGGAGGGGGAAGGGTGTTTATGGAGCAACGTACCTTCCTCTCCTCTCCTTCTATCCATCCTGCCCCCTGATTAATTTCCAACTAGATTGCTTGGCCAGCAGTATTATTAGCATAAAATTTCCATGGATCAAGCCCAGCTATGAAACCCTTTCATCAAGCTGCTTGTCAAACACAAAATTTCAAATCTCATTTTGTTTCTAATATCATTTTCATACTGGGGTGTGATGGAGAGAGGAATCAGGGGCTAGGATGTGAAGAGAGAGGGGTTGTCAAAGAGGTGGTGGTGGGGTATCACAGAATTGTTATTCAAAAGATAAACTGAGTCATCAATCAAAATTAAAAAGAGCACTAGGTTTGGAATGAGATTTTGTACTTGTGGGCATGTTTATGCATGCATGCGTGTGTGTGTGTGAGTGTGTGTGCGTGTGTGCACATGCAGAGAGCCTAATAAACAAGGTCATTGCTAGGTGAATGGCTGAGGTGATGTCAGAAGCCTTAGTCTGAACTCGGGGACAAAACAAAAACGTGTGCTCAGCTTAATCACTCATCTATTTGTGCATGAACTCAGCAGCACTGTCATGTATTTGCAGCTATCAACACACAAAACACCTCTGCAAACTCATAAAATGCCTGTCAGTGTGCTACACTTTGACAGTCATCACAATAAATAATCCTAACCACAGCTTTGATTACAAAATGTGCAACACTGTCGCTGGTGCGTCCCTCAAAGCTCGAACATTAATTATAAAAAATAAGGAAGGAGAGCGGTGGGGGTTATTTTAATAAGGATGCAGAATCAATGCAATTTAATCAATCTGAGCTAATTTAGAAAAAAACTATATTGTGAAACAATCAAGGTGCATAAACAAGATTAAAATAAATGAACTGTGCCAAGACAAGAGTGCTCTAATTAAATGATACAAATTGTCATTCGTCTGTGTGCTATTTGTTGACACCTTGAAGAAGAGCGTGACACGCCTGACCACCCTCACCAGGCCCACTCCTACTGCACCTTTAACAGATTCAATACACTGAGGGCTTATGGTAAGTTTTGTCCTGACTACTCAGCAGACAATGTAATCAGATTGTTCATAAATATAAACCACTGAAGTATTTAAAATACTTTATACATCAGATCTGCAACTGTTCTGTGAGACAGGAAGGTATTCAAAGTGCTCCTTGTCAGGCCTCAAGCAAAAACACAATGTACAGTATTTTGGTTAGAAACACCAAATAGAATCTTTGTTATCAAGGGTACCTGATCTACACAGTGTTTTCATTTTTGTCAATGGAGAACCGAAGATAAAACGTGTCGATGTATATTTTGAAACTGGATGTTGATACAGTACTTTGTTACATCATAGTACAATGGATGCTTTGGTTTTCTGATATTTTTTTTGATATTCTTGAATGGAAAACAAGGACGACAACTGAGACATTCAAAATGTCCATGACTTTGATCTAGTTAAGACTTCAATCTTTCCAATTACACAATTTTCTTGCACATAAATTGGCTCCGATATAATTGCAAAAATAATAAATTCTAATTAGGTGGAGACGTCTCGCTGGGAACCCGGTGACTGAAGAAGACAAATGTTGCCACACTCTATGTTGTGGTGACCCAAGAACGTGTACGTCGAGTGTGCTGAAGATTCAAATATGTGCATGCAGGTCCACTGAGACTTCAAAGATTACTGTACTTTGTCTGTTGAAGCTGGCATCTCTCTAGTTTCTGCCCAGTCTGGAGAATCTTCACCCCCTCTTAAGGATTAACGTCACCAGCTTCAGAGCACACTGCTGCACTGTCTGCACTGCCAGCTATGCATGGGAAAAAAAAAAAACAACACACAAAGTTCAAGGACACAACACTGTTGCAATGGATGAGTGATCAGTGAATAAGATTAGGGATGCACACAGAAACACAAATCTGTTTTTCTTTTTATATTTAATGCTAATTAGAATTCTACGACCATAAGCGGTTTGTGACACAAGGCTCAAGTTTGTGCCACACAAACACATATATATGCTTGCCCACACACACCAACGCATTTAATGTTCAGTGAATCGTTATCACTTATCAGGAATAATTGCTTCATGTTTGTGCAAGTGTGAAATTGAACAAAATCCTACTCCATATAATTAAAGAAAACACAGTGAGCACACAATAACACTGAGAGGCCAGGAGAGCGTGAACGTATGGATACAACCGAAGGCAACCGCAACCTATTATGTTCTTCCTCTATCTGAACCTCTGCCTCCATTTCAACCTGTGGAGTCCTGGTTGTTCAGAAAATTTTATTTCCTCACAAATCACTGCATACTGCCTTATCTCAGCACGCAGGACAAGGAAAATTGCAAGATGGAAGAAAAACATAGAATTAGTCTAATTCTCCTGTGTTTCTGAGACTAATCTTGCCACCTCAACTCATTTGTCTCTCTTCCCATCCATCTTTTTGTGTCTGCTGACCTGTCTGCTTGGATGAAAATGACGTCCTCTGGTGAGTCTAAGGAAACACTATATAAAGCAATTACTAACAAGCCTGACGCGCCACCCCCTCCTTTCCCATTGTGTAGGGAGGGGATAGAGTTGGGCCAAGTGCCCTTCAGCAAAAATGAATTTTCCAATTTCAGTTAGTTCTTCCATGAATAAATAAACAAATGAATAATTGAAAGAAGCAACATAAATAAATAACATCACAAACATTTCGCCGGTACTCATAAGTATTCTGCAGATAACTCTGGCTGCATGCTAATGATAAAAACAGTACATGTAGCAGGCTGAGATGCATTATTCACTGCTCTGGTCTAAGCAAAATTAAATAAATAAAAATATCTCAAGGAACTCAAAACACACTCTCAGCATTGAAGTGACAGGTCTGTCCCATTTATAACACACAAGGACAATGTGGAAAACAAATAACTGACCAGTCGGATGCAAGAGGGAATAAATAAACCAGCAACTAGCTGGCAGCCATTGACAGGATCTCCAAAATTTCAGCAAGTCATTAGAAGTAAATAAAAAAAATACTTGCAAGTGCTAGGAAAGAAGTTCTGCAGTTAAGGAGACACATGACAAGTTGAATTCTCATTCTGCACAGATGCTGGGAGAGCTGGACACTACAACAAGAGACATTCTCAATTATTGACAATGAAGTTTTCCCAGAGTTTACATTTTACATCAATGAAGAGGCTGACATTTCAGTTTGAGACACTTATGTTAGGGAGCATAGGATGATTTCCAGCATAAATGACTCTAAATTGTTCAGTGGCTTTCTTCATGAGGGCAGCCCCCAGTGAATCCAAATAAAGAGCAGCAAAGGGCTTGCAGAAGAGCATAATTAATCCCAGTGTGCTACACAGAGCAGACACATATCACTGAGATATGTCATACACAAAATGCATAGATGTCATAGCCAGATATGGTAAACAGAACAGGTGGTGGCAGGGGTTAGGCAGTGTGACGCAGGTTGTAGCAAAGTGCAAGAAGAAACTTTAGCATTATGAATCAAGTTGTTTAACTGCCCCATTCTTTTCATAAAAGTGACTGATGAAAATTATTGTAATAGTTAGCTGATGATCTGCTGAGTTGATGGTGCAAATAAGTTGAGCTTCTGCTCTGAGGTTTATTGGCACTTTTGGAAATATTAGGCCCATAATAAAATCTTATCACAGGGACCACTTAACCACCGCTTAACTGTTTTTGGGAACTCTGAGATGCATCCTGTGGCCTTCAATCAGCAGCAAAACTAAATACAGGAAAGTGGATCTTACGATTTTTTGTTAAGCAGATAATGAGGGTCTCTTAGGAGACGTGTTTACATCTCCTACTTTGTTACAGTTATAGAGATATCCTGTAAGAAAGGTCAAATATACAAATATACAAATAATGAAGCTGAAAAGGTCATTACTCAGTAGGTGCACATAAAAATATTAATATATGGACTTCAGACCACAGAATAGCAGTGTGCTGATAATATTATCTAAGGCAAAAAGCTGAGGAGTCCATCAACAAATGAGCACAGTAAACTAAGTCTAAATCTAGACAGATCTCAATTCCACATCACAACATTCTAATAAACAAAAGCCTCATTTAATCAAAGCTAATGTCCTACTCTACAGAAACAGTGGCAGAGATGGGCATTATGTGGGGGCAATATTGAATGAGAAGTTAAACAATGATTACTGATCTCATTGTATTAGAATAAAGAGCAGCACATCAGAAAACACAGGGGAAAGTTGCCCTTTGTCCTCTGTGTGGCTCATTTTCCACAAAACTCATTAAGGGATACTGTTAACATGCTTCCTAAGCACAAAATGTTAATTAAAAACACAAGGCTAATATGCATTTTAACGCCACGCTTTTGAACGCTATGGAAAAAAAATCTCATTTCCTCTTTGGTTGTGCTGATTGCAGCCTGATGCGGTGCTGAAGTTAATTAGAAGCCTGTGATCTGATGTGATGAGGGGGTGACCACATGGCACACTGCCACCAGCTCCTTCCCTCACCCCCATGACTGCAATCACTCCGAGCTTACTCATCATTACTGCCGTACACTAGGCCATTTAATCCAGACTGAAGGTCCCACCCAGCTGCTCCTTCATCTCTGCTCTGCAGTACTGAGCCCTGGTCAAAGAAAAGATCCAGAAGGTCAGACTGCTTCTCTACTTCTCTTTCCTCTACTGGAGTAAGCATCATTACCTTAGAGGTAGTATGAAGCTGCTCCCTGTGTCACAGATACCCCCCATTCATCTTCAGGTCATGTTCATCTCTGTCAGCCTACCTCTGGAGCTGGGCTAACAAACCCTGATAGCACACAGAAGACCAGGATCAGCATGGGAATTATTGATGAACAGAAATCATCAATGGCAGGCAGCAAAAGTTCAGCATTGGTCAACAATCCGCTTGGTCATTCAGAGGATATCAGTTCGTAGAAAGATGTTTGGTACAACCAGCACAAGCAGGTCACTTCGCCCCAAATGTTATGGACGAATATGGTCTGTGAACCATGTTGCCCTCTCAAGTCACAGTGTGGTCTCTTGACATTAAAATAACAAGTCTTTAACAGCTCTGATAAGTTTTCACTTGCAGACACTCAAAGAAGGGAACCATTTTTATGAAGTGACAAACTCACACAGTGACAGGATCAGCCCATAAAAGTCTATGCGAATGAAATGAACGAGTGTTCGCTGGGTGTGAAAATATACTGCAGCACGCACCTCTGCAGACCCTTCTATTAATCAACCTGTCCGCACTTTGTTTTGAGAGTAATCCCATCCAACCACCAGAGAAGCACTCAGCAGTAAGTGGTGCTTGGCTATGCTTTGAAGGCCATGGTTTATTGCCATCCCAAAGCACAGCAAGACTGTGTTGTAAAAACACATCATCTCAGTGCTCAACACTTGCCTTAAGTTATACACTCTGGTCAAAGCATAGCTAACAGTTAATGTAGGCCTCTATTCAAGTCCTTTTTGCTGTTCTGTCTATGACTGTCCTTCTCTTTCCTCTCATAGCCTGTCCTTTCATAATGCGAGGTCCTGAGAAGGTAACCTTTAATAAACAAGGACAATCAAGATCATGGCCAGCATCACAACTTATGAATGAATGAAAAATCTATGGAAGTGTCAAGATCAACGTCTGAGATTAATTTAAGACATATGCTTTGAGAAGCCACAGGATAGAAAGACCTATCGCTCATCCCATTTTCTTCCTCGTTGGCTGACTTCTTGAAAGTATCAAAGTGACAGCACATGTTTCTCTGTGTCACTGTGCGTAGGGTATGCTTGTGAACAAATCTTTGGAGACATATCACGACCTTTCGCCTGGCTCTCTTTAAATCTCTTACTTTCTTTCTTTGCATTGCAAAGCTGGGCCAAACATACAAAGACTCTAATACAAACGTTTAGTTTAAAATTTCATTATTACTACATTGAGGCTGTGATTCATAATTGCAACACAACTTTTCAGCACTTTATTTTTTGCCATTTCACTTTAAAACCAACTTGAGTTTTTTTTCTTGATTTCATGAGCGGCACAGCCATTTACACCGACCACTCCTCCAGACTCGCTGCTCTTGACAGGGAGTCTACAGTGAAAGGCTTATACAACTTTAACAAAAGTGCCTCTTCTTGTAACTTCTCCTCAACAATACCTCCTTTTATATTTCAATATTAACACAAAGAGTGCTAGTGAAATTTAAGGAACACGTTAATAAAGCACCTAAGTACTATATAGTGGTGGATGGGCAGCGGTGGGAATTGCTGCATGCGATGTTGAGATGAAACTAATATAGAATTGTTTAACCAGTGAGAACTGCAGCCTCTTAATGAACATTAGCTACGCCAGGGGAGAGATGCATAAAAGCTTGCATCTGGTAAAAGTGCACAATCACAACTAAAACTTCGTGTATGCACAAAGACAGAAATATGCATTCGTCAGACTTATAAAAGACACGTATGATTGGCTCTGTTTTGTAAATTTCAGTCATCAGGGAAATGAGTGCACCTGCATGAGCCTCATTTCCACTCCCAGTTTGCCATGGATGGAATCAGAAACAGTCTTAAGTGCTAAAATAGTGACAGGTATTGCATGTCCATATCTGTCACTACACCTGTCACTGTGAAGAGTGGACAGAAGAAGTGCAGTTTTACTGTTTGTGTGGCACTGGCAAGATTTTATCACAATGTTGTGGATGACTGTGGCCATATATAACACCAGTACTACTGATTTATGATACACATATTTTAACCGCCATCACTTTGATATCTCAGTCTCAGTACTAACAGGGAAATAATGTCCATCACTCATAAAGATTCTTAAAATTAAGCCTCTGAATTCAAATAAAATCTGTGGATTCCCCAAAAAACAATCAACTATATTTTGAAAAAACACCTAAACAAACTATGTTCTAAAGGAGCATTACATCTTTTATCTTATTTTAAAACTCTTCTTGATCATTTCATTCATGCTGCCTTTGGAAAGTATGTGTTGTCTGTAGTCTGTATGCATTGTTTTTCGGCATACAGATAATTTTTCCTCACCCTGATAAGAAAATTAAGCTGAGCTGACTGCAGATAAAAATTGCCTTTAACACTAAATGCCTTGTGATACTTTCAGTACCTACCCTTGAAAGTAAATGGAAAAAAAAACAGGTTGGAAAGAATGAAATGTGTGCAGAGATGCTGTGGACACACAGGTTAGAGCAAAGGAGGACTGAGAAACTGATTGCTCTTAAATGGGTGACCTCCTGTCTTTCACTTGCTAGAAGGAGGATTACTTCAGACCTCTGTTTAAAAACTAAGAAGGTATGTGTGAATGTAACATTTCTCCTTCAAGGATACAAAGATTGAATGTTTTCTTCCTGCACCAATGATAAAAAGAGCTCCTGAGCCACATCTTAAAAGTAGCATATGTGGCATAGCTGCAGCTCCTCTTAAGGCATTTTTTTCCCTCTCAAAAGGGGGAGGCCAGCAGGTCAAAGCATGAAGGCTGACAGAACTCCCAGTTTTTGGGGGGTTTCTTCTTTGAGCTAAATCAAAAGAAAGGAAGAACTAAAGCCAAAAAGTATACAAGAGCACTTATTTGTAGTGGCAAATCTTTCACTGTTGACTGAGGGAAATAGTCATATGAATATATGTGTATTCACGTGTGTGCACCTGCCTTCGGTCAGTAGAGAGGCCAGTGACCTTTCTTGGCAGCTCTTTCCTCTCATCCTCCACAAAAGTCTTTTGCCTGTCTATCTCTACCTGTAGCTCAGAAATCTGTTCTTCGTCCTGCCTCTTCACCTTCTTCTGCTCAACACGCAGACAGGAAAGGGAGTGCAGAGGTGAGGTCTGCAGAGGATTGAACGTGTCTGTTTTTAAAGGTGTCAACACACCTTACTTTTGCATAATGCGCATCACACCTCAGAGAAGGTCCATTAGCAGGTTACAACAAGAGAGCTGAGCAATAAGTTGACGAGATATAACTGCAGCAGACACACAAAGACAAAGACAAATACATATACAGCACATGTGACATTCTTCTCTTTTACTCCCAGATGAGGGGTGGGATTGAGTGTTTTGTGGTGTGTGGTTGCGTTTAAAAGTACTTTCACTGGACTGACTTCTGGGCTCTGACTGTACACCATCTCCAGAGAGGATGGAAAAGACAATGTGGGTGAGGGAAAGTAAAAGAGAAATACAGCATGAGATGAACATAGGAACATAGAGAAATGCTGACAAAAAAGAGAAAAGGCGAGCCACCACACCCCCCTGCACTTCCAGACACTGATTTATAATTTTAATATCTCTAATTTCCACAGCAGCGCCCATTTTCCAAATGTCATTTTCCAATTTATGTCAAACCGTGTGACCATTTTTCTTAATACAGCTTATGACAAGCTTGGTGGTAAGGCGGATATGCAATTCAGATTGAGTGTTTTACAGGCACAGCAGCAGACACACTAGGGTGTTTGTGTGTTTATCTTTATCAGTGTCTGCTCAGTATTTTGGATGGAAAAGACTGGGAGCAATATACACCAGAGAAAAATTGGATTCGCTGCAAAATATGTGCCTTCAGGGAACAAAACCATAATTCTGTCATAAATCTAATAATTATAGTTATCATAATAAGAATTATGATGGTGGCAATGATAATGTATTAAAATATGCATTAACATTAAGAGGTTGAAATGGAATACGGGCTAGGTTTATGACCATTACATGAATATTGATGTTAATTAAAACAGAAGCTCCATTTCTATGTAATACTCTATCTTGTTGTAATAGTAAGACTTGGACATAGCACACAGCGGTGAGCCAGATGGAGCAGGACTCATTACTGGTTGGTTTACCCAGTGAGGGCGGGGATGTGGACCTCCTCTTGGATGTTCTAGGGGTCTTGAAGGTTCCACATCAAACTCCATTAGTGCGGACAAAAAGTATGTGTGATTAAAGAAGCCTAAAACGCAGAGGATTAATCGCAGTGATCATGACTTATGTGACAGGTGTCATAAGAGCCAAATAACAAGGAAAGCTTTTTCATGCTTCTTTTACATTTCTTTCTGCATGGGGAAACGGGACCAACTGAGTTAGTGACTAACACTGCTAGTTAGGAACGACCGCAAAACTTCTTACAAGCAGCTACTTACTATGTCCATCCAGTTTCTAATGGCTAAATAAAAAGAAACAAAAACAACAACAACCAACAACAATTCATCAATTTGTTTAAGTCGCCCAATAAAAGTTCAGTTGAATTCTCTCAACAGCATAGTTTATTTTTTTTCACTTTTTACACTTCTGCTTGACCTCGAGTCATCTTTACAAACCACAGAAAAGTAGCTGAAAACAAAAACATCTTTCTTTCCCGCCTAGATAAACCACATACAGCACGTTCTAGCTTAGTTTCACTTTCCAACGATTAGAAGAACAACAAAAGAAAACGGCGCCTGCAAAGCTGGTGACAGAGTTGGGAACACTGTAGATTTAGTTTGCTTCTTTGGTGATAGAAATGATTATACACATTTTATCACATTAACTTTAAATAACCAGGTTTGACTTTTTCCCCAAACATGCAATTTTTTTGGAAAGGGAATTTTTTTTTTCATCTTATATAAATATATATATGATATAATACAGTGAAAACTTTCAGAGCAAGCCCTGTCTATGGCATAATGGTGTTAAGACCTGCTTTGGTTACTCTAAACTGTCTCACCTCTATCCCTCCTCTCCCCTCTGAGCCAAATGCTGATCGACTCTGTGAGTGGCGGCCCGCCAGCACATGTTCCCTACTATTGAAAAAAGGGTAAAAATAACAGGAACAAGTTGTCGGAAATGAAATTTCAATTCATCCAGTCCCTTTATACACTGGTGCGAAAGCCTGTCGTTGAGAGGGAGGGATCAATAGTGTTTAGACAGCAGGGCAGATTTTCTAAGCACCGGATCAATAGGAAGGAGAGAGGAAAAAATACCCTGGCTTTTCTTTGGCTGTTGTAGTAAATACGAACAAATCAGTGGCCTTAGGCTAAATGGATTGACCAGCTGTTTCCAAGTTCTGTGTTGTAAATAAAGATCCATTCTGAGGTGTGTAACTGAGGCCCAAAGGCGAGAATGCCACTGTTCAGGTTGATCCTGCATGGCCTGGACCACACAAGTGTCCTTATCAGAGGCTGAGAGAGTCAGGGAACAGAAGAAAGAAAGGAGAAGAGAGCCGACCGTCTACAGCTGTGCCTCCCAACCTTTTTGTCCGATAGAACTCTACGGCCTTATCAAAAGAGCTCAAACACTATCATTATCATTCACAAATCTCTCAGGTCTTGGTCCCCTTTTCTCTTTTTTCGTAGGTCTTGTCAAGTTTGAAACAAGCAGTTTCTGCCACTCCAAACAGTAGCATAATTATCTGGCATCTTTACATGTGAAGTTTTACTACAACTTATTATGATAATAAATATACTAAAGATCAGCCTTACATCAATTCAAAATTATATGAATGTGTTTATTTTCCTTCTAGTTTAAGTGCATATACAATATACACACGGTTTTCTGTATTGCATCTCTATGTACCTATTAACTTTCAGCTTATCTAAAAGTATGTTTTTTTGTGTAATTACATTA
>JAUBNQ010000017.1:7796568-7808443 GCA_032353495.1 Ctenopoma kingsleyae | reverse complement strand
GTTTTCTGTATTGCATCTCTATGTACCTATTAACTTTCAGCTTATCTAAAAGTATGTTTTTTTGTGTAATTACATTAATACTTCTTATCTTGTCAAACAAAACATCTCCTCTCATGAAACTGACAGAAGACCAGAAACACAACTTTAGCTTTATGTGACTAAAATAGGCCATGACATGAAGACTGGTTCATGACGTAGGCAACTGTGGCAAGTTAAATATCTCTACCAATATACTGGGCTAATCAAAGGGTAAGATCCTGACAGGATGACTGATGGCTTGCTTGCTTTGCCTCACCTCTGGACTTATTAAAGAAAAACACCATAGGCCAAGCTTTCACAAAACTCATTGGTCAACCACAGTGGAGAATGTGATAGGAGAAATTCATCACTAAATACTTTTCAGCCCAAACAAAACAACGCATTGGAGCAGCAAACGACACCAGAACCTCTCGTCATTACTGACTGCCTCCAAACACAGCAAGAAGACACTTTAAAGGACAAATATGTGTGGAAAAGGATGGCTGTTGACTCTCGCTGCAGGGATCATATGGGGGAAAAAAAGAGAAGGGAAAGAGAAATATTAGGCTTTGCTGTGCTTGGAAACACCGTCTGGGACTGAGAAAAAAAAAAAGCTAAAATCCATTTCCTCTGAATCTTGGTTCCTACTAGGGAAGAGTCATGCTTGAAACTTGTAGAAAAAAAAAGTTTAAACAGTTTAAACATACAGCAGTATGGGAATGATACTGAACTGCCTTCTCTTTGCATTAGCACAGAGAAACTGCAGTTTAGTGGTATTACTGTAACAACTGCACAAACAGATCTGACAAACAAACCTACTGTATATTTGCAGTCTCATAACAGACACACAAACTAGACAAGAATACATAAACAAAGCAGCTAGACATGTTGTATGACTCATTTGAGAGCAATTTCACAATGTAATTGAGGCTTTGTGTATATATTTGTGTGTTTGAAAGTGCCACCTTTCTTTGATTAAGGTGACCTTAGTCTCTGCACTTTCCAAATCTCAGGCTGAGCATCAGAGGTTAGAGCGCTACTCATTGGCTTCCTGAACACATTACCTTAATGATGCCATTGCTCATGCCTCCATTTCAACACATTTAGAGATGAAGCAGTTACAGCATCTATTAAGACATTCAAATGTCTCCCTCAGCTATTTACCCAGTGCTCTAGCACAAAAGGGTAGTCTGAATTAAGTGTGACAGCGCTAACTCTTTTCCCTTTCCAAACAGACAAAAATACATAGACAAAGTCATCATGCAGAATGGTCATTAAAAATTTAGATTACAGCTTCCTTGCTTTCCTGCAAACTCTCGTCTTTCTCTGCTTGATAATAGGATTGTTTTTCTTTTAACATTAAAGTGTTCATTATGACACATTGTGAGGCTGACTCTGAAGCCTGCTTGTTCTCTTGTTCCTGGCATCTGCTCAAACCTCATTTACTCGACTGGGGGATTGAATGAAATGCTTGATCATTAACCCCGTCTTCTGCATCTGGAACAAGGGTGGCTGTTTGCCTCAGACACATTAAGTTGCTCTTTGGTTGCACATCAGCTGTATCCACTAGGAACTTTTACACAGAGATATAGCACTTAAAAACTAATTTTAAAAAATCACAAAAACAAAAACAAAATTGTGCCTCCAGTTACTCGCATTGCCAACTGTCAGTTACCAAAAATAAAACGTTAAAAAGTCTAATTGAACTGACAGCCTTTGGTTTAATTATTGGCCAGTTTATTGTTCAACGACCTGCACATCTCAGTGAGTGGTCGAGTCCCAGTAGCCTATCTGTTTCATATTATGGCCTATGTAAGCAGTTCTGGCCCTATTCTATGACATTTGGGGTATTCTTGGGAGGAGACAAGGGCTATTGAGAGTGTTTATGTTTCTGGCTTGTACAAAGTCTTCTAATGTGTAACACAGGGCACTTTAGTATTCAGACGCCTGGGGCTATTCTCTAAGTGGTCTTTACTTTGAAAACACAGGTGCCCTCCAGGGGTTGATGAGTGGTGGTTGTGTGCACACGTGTGTATGTATGTGGAGTTAGTGAGCTGGGAGGGCAGATAAAGGAGCTGCACCGTTCTGAGGCTAATGCAATGCTCTGAATAATATATCCATACATCATCAGTCCATGTCAGACTTTGATTCAGTGTGGTGGTCTTGCAGAAACCACCGTGGTATTATCTTTAATAATGCAAGCTGGGATTAGGCGCTTACTCTCTTCTGATAAATATGGACAAATCAATTAATTCCATTGACACCCCCCCTTACAGCACATATAAATTCAACATTGTACTTGGCTTTCTTGTTTTTGCTCTCTAAAGCAGGACTGAATAGTTTAGTTTTTATGTCCGTATTCTAAATTAAAACTCAGTGTAGGGAAGATTTGTTGTTACTGCAGAACACTGTAAAATAACTTCAATGTTGATATTTGAAAATCTAATGAGGTTTGGAGGGAGCTCATAAATTATAAAAATAAAGTTGCCTATGCCTTGCTGCTGGTGCATAAAAAAAGAAATATTTGTGATGGGAATTAATAGGAAAGGGCTGACATATCTCTCCCTATAATTACCACTCAGGCAACCATGACCACACAAGAAAATGCATTCTATGGTCTCTTGTAATATAAACATACAGCTGTCATGTAAATAAAGCTTGACTGCGCACATTTTTTCTGTTTTTCCAGTGAAAAAACAGTTAAATAGAGGTAATGAAAGGTATGAGTTTGCTGTTCATTTCATTGAGTTAACCGTGCTGATGAGTACAGTATTGATAGAAAGGTATCATAGTCATTTTAAAGACCATACACCACTTAGCAGATCTCACCTGGTCGGTGGTCGATCCTGTGACCTTGGTAATGAGGAGCAACTGGTTTAAGAGTCATTAGGCCGGCTATCTCCGCTTTCTATTTCCATAACTTTTATCCATTTCTCTCTGTGCTGCTATATAGTCAAACATCACTCGAGTCCCATTAATTATTACATCAGTATAGCAAATGCCATTACACAGCTTGTCTTATCAATACTTCTAAAAACAGATCATCAATGGAAGCAGAGTCAGAGCAGGTACAATGTGTTTCTGGTAGTGTCACAATCTCGTAGATCTAATTAAGCTGAATTCAACAGAAAGGCTGCATGGGAGGGAAGAGGAGAGGAAAGGGTGACCCAATTAAAACCATATCGAAATTCTGACTCTGTCTACAGTGTGCCTCATGCACACAATGAGCGGGAACCTGTGAAAACAAGAAGAACAAGCTTTATTAGTCCCTAAAAAGCCTGGTTGCTACATTAATATTCTAGCCTAATGAAAGCTTCATTTCTTTCCCCATTTCGCTACACTTGCCTGTCACTGTTAGGTTCATAAATATTGTCTTATTATGAGCATCATGACTTTTTTCTCCAGATATACAGAAAAATTCAGCACCAATTACCACAATGACAGGTGAAATGGGAACATGCTGAGAAGAAATGAAGGGTTGCCATGGTGACATTGCCAAAGAATCAGACTGTATGTGTGTGGTCATGTGACCAATATCTGGCTGAACTGCTGCTACGCTCAGGCCGTGTACACCAAAGCACACTTAACCCCAATCGCTGGCAGCAATCACAGGCCCATCCAGCTGAATTTATTTGCTATTCTTTCTGCAGGTCAGACTGACTGTGTATGTGGTGCTGCAGCTAAAGACAAACCGAGGACATTTACAACCCCTCCCATCCTAAGGTCAGCCCCAGACAACTGAGCATAGTGCAGAGAGGCAGCGAGCACCTCTGGAACTATATGTGCAGTGCAAGCTTGATCCCCCTTATTAGGAATACAATACCTCATGCACAGACAAGGATTAATATGAATGGAAATGAAATGACTTGGATCAAAAGTTAATTAAGAAACACCTTGCACAAATACATCTTTTTAGATTTGGCCTGCTTGTATGATAGAATGAGGGGTTCAAACTGTTCCAACTGAGTCAATCAACAGCAGACTAACACAAATGTACACTGAAACTAGAGAAAAGCAAAAAAGTGATCTTTGAGTCTTTGTATTCATCTCAATGAGAAGACAAAGTCTACTTGAGTATGTACTTAATAATGTGAGGAGAAATACTTATGTTTTTTTTCTTACCAAATTATTTAATACAAAGCAAAAAAGTAAAGCTCTGTGGCAGCATGGTAGGTCTATAAAAATCACTCTGTATTATCATATTTAGAACTGGTGAATATGTTTATTTTCTATTACAACTGATTAAAAGTCATTCAAAAGTGAAATGCAACATACAGCAATGCAGATGTGCCCCTGATAATGACGCTAGAGTGAAGCGTGTGGATGGAAAATCACACAAATAAATAAATAAGTTCAAACAAACAGGAAAAATCATCCCACCAGAGCAATTATGGATCTAATCAGAGGTTTCTGCATGAAGGTACGGCTCTCCTATCTTGCTCCCATTTGCATCATAACACAGTGTGCAATATTAATTTCCGAGTTTACTGCTTATTGGAAGTGCAAAGTATGAAAAGCCATTAAGGCCCCAAATAGGAAAGCAATTTGCTGTCACATGGATTCAGCTCTATTAAAAAGAAAAATCTTGTTAACCATTTGGAATTAGAGTCATTTGGCAAAAGGCATTCTGCCGCACTCCAGTAAAATAAGTAATTATGCTTCTCTTCGTTCTACGCCTCTCTTTCTTTCATTTGCACAAGCAAAGTGAGGAGTGGTGGATGGGGAGAATGACTGGATGCAAAGGTAATTAAAGTTGTTGGCTATCTGTTTGGTTAATGTAGAGATCAGGCCACCTGAGAGCCTTGGAGGCGAAGCTAGATGAGATACACATCCGTTTTTCTGTCTCCGTCTGCCAGCCCCCAGGCCAACTCTCATCTGGCCCATATGTCACCTATTCCAGTCGAGCAATCCACAAACTAAGCGCGGAACTATCCATATAGAAAAACTTGAACTGACTATTCCTCTGAGCTTATCTTTTTCATTTAGGTTCCAACTGAGTAAAAACTCATTAGTAGTTCTCAGTTGTGAGTAGCCTAGTGTTTAAATTAAACCATCTCTGCAGGCCCTGATGTCTTAGCAGATTACACACCTCCTACTTTGAATGCTGTGTGTTGCATATGCTCATGGCATTTTGTCATGTCTCCCTGAGCTTAATTCTTCAGTGTTTACATGTGTACTTTTACTTCTCTAGGTACACATTCAAAATTATAGCAGACATGAAAAAAGACAAAATAGCATCTTTCAACGTAACCCTGTCCCATTTTATACCATGCAGACTCATTTGGAGTGAACTCTTGTCTTGAACCTTTAATAAAGCAATATTTTCTGCATAGAATCATGACTTATTAATCACCATTATGCCAGCTCAATAGATAACCTATCCAACACAGGCTTGGCTACCCCATAATCTTCTAAAGAGAAGGAAGCCAAAAAAAAAGGTAATTTATAGTGTGGCATGTATAGCCTCTAAGGTGTTTTATGGTTGGACCTGCAAGGCCTATTTAGGAAGCACTGCGTGCTCTGTCCTGACCACAGGTATTGATCGTCAGCAATGGCCATGGTGTGGCTGACTAGTTAAAGCCCTGCATGTGCCCTCGCAGGGAGATGAAAATGAGGCCTCTGTGTGTAATGATCTGTGTATGAGCAGCGAGAGGAGGCCACAGAGACAGAGAGGAGGAGAAATTAAATCATTCCTTTGCTCTTTCAGAAGAGGCACTGCAGCTAGCCATGCTTGGATGCTTAATGTGGGATCTGTTTTTGAGAGGAAAATTAAAAAGAGAGAGAGAGAAGAGAGTGAGAGCAGGGGAAAGAGAGATAAATGGCTGGATGTGGAGGTGGTAAATGAGAGCATCCTGATGCAGAGAGTGTGCGGATGTCTCTAATGGGATAGGCTGATGTGAACTGTCTGGTAGCTGACCACCACGGTTACATTGCCTACCCCACACTAGGCCCTCCCAGCACTGATACAACAATGGACTGTGCTAATTAGCAGAAAACTATGGTGCATAACAAGTACTGAAGAAACATTGCTATAATTTGAGAGGGGATGAAATGATGGATAAAATGGTTTTAATCATAAGAGGGATTTTCTTCTTTGTGGTGCACAGGCTGGGGTTTTTTCCCACCTCTGGGGAACCACAAGTCAAGACACACAAGGACAAAGCCTATATGAGCCAGACTATATAAGTGCTGTACTATGTTTTGACCTAGCAGTGGAGTCATTAGTTACAAAAAAGGATTAAAAATGTTGTCCTTTCAGTTCCACTGTGAGTACAAGTTTTATTCATGCCATGAATTTTGAGAGGTTTATAAGGTATGCGAATTGGACAATCACGCAGTGTCAAAATCAGTGAAAAAATGGGCGTAGTTCAAGAATAGAGTGACATTTTCTCTCCAACAACTGTCTGAACCAGCTTAAATAGAAATGATGGTGGGTGTGAAGATGCCAATCACTGAGAACAACTGACATTGTATTGCTTTGTTTTTAGTGGATGAAGTCAAAAAAGCACCCAAAACCTCTGCTGCACATCATGAAACAAACTATTTCAAAAGAAAAATGATAATTTTTATTAGAAGAATGATTTCCTGGGGGTAATATAAAGACATGGCTGGGACAGAACCTCTATGGCTGCATACGACCCTTTGTATGGCCCATTCTCAAACCCTCTCACTTCCACCCCACCGGACTGAGTGCCTGTTCATTTCACCTCACCAGCCTCATTAACGTAGCCCTCTGCCATCATTAAGACGTTTGCAGTAAAATTAATTGAAAGGCAGATTAAAAATAAATTAAGAAAAATGCATTGCAGAATGCCTACGTGCACTTCATAAATCACTGGGGCAAAGCCAGGAGCTGGCTCCCCATAATTAACTGCAGACTATTTATTTTATCCTGACGGTATAAATTAGAATTCAGACGCACAGATTATATTAGGGCTGTCTGCCATGTGGAACTGCTGAGGGGTGCGCAGAATATTTTAAGGATACAAAGAGAAGAATAGTGAAAGGAAAGATGGAGGGAGGGAGAGGGGGAGAAGGAGAGAGAGAGAGAGAGAGAGGGACAGAGAGAGAGGTGATATGTAAAAAGGCAAACAATATGTAAATGCATACAAAACAGAAAGATAATATTTGCATCCCATGGAGAAAGTATTTACTCAGGCAGTGCATAAAGAAACATTAGACAAAGCAATTAACAGCAACAATCAAGTCATGATTAAATGAAACAACAAATGCCTGATTAAATGAACTGTGACACTTGTTTCATCAAGTACTCATTGGTAAAGACAGGATACAACTTCAAAAGCAGGTTTAACCCACGCTGCTTGTATATACTTGGCCTATGATCAGTTATAATGCTGGTGACATAACACTGCCCAGGAAATCTCCCCTCATTCTTCTCTGCTGCCTTTCACTCTCTTGCTGTATCACGACCTGGCCACTTCACATGCAAATGCACATGCACACTAAACCTCTTCTGCTAGTCAGCCTCAGACACCCCCATAGACACACTTAGTCTCTCAGTCTCTCTCTTGCTGTCTGTGCATCTTTCTCTGTGTTACAGTCAGTGCTAGCCACACACTGCCTCCTCGTGGGCACAGTGCCCAGACTGGCACAGAGCACCTGCTCTGCCACACTGGACTGGCAAAATGCTCCCTCTTTCTCCACACTTCAGATTCCCTGCACATCCTTTTATCAGAATGCCTGCGGCCCTCTCCTCCTCCTTTCTCTGTCTTTATTCTGCACCACAGCTGAGATCAACACTTTAAAGGTATGCCCTCCAACCAGCCAGAGAAAAATAACACTACCACTACTACTGCCAAGGAACAAATAAAGCTCTCACACATTTGAATGCTTGGTTATTATGCAATCACACTGAAGGCAAAACCAAGTTATCTATAAACAATGTTACATCAAGGCACCATACCAGGTATCAGGTGCATAGTATGAGAATATGAACAAGCCCTGTAAGCTCTGAGATGTATTTAATTTTGTACATTTTATGAATCAACAGAATAGGATGGAATCTGAGCCTCCTTGTTTGACAGTCTACACAAAGAAATACCAACATTATAATATTGGAGTGCCAGCACACATAAAGTTATTCTTGATAGATGATATATGCACAGAGAGAGAGAGCGAGAGAGAGAGAGAAAAAATATGTTTTACAACAAATATATACTAATCCACCACAGTAAGTAGTTTAAAATTAGTCAATCTAAATGCCTGATTAGTGACACTTTCATCCAGCCATAAAGTACTGAAGTGGTGCATTACATTAGTATTCTATAGCAACAAAGCTTCCAATAATCAATGACACTCATACACACTGGATCACATTTTTATATCTGCAAGTAGACTCCTTGATTTTGCTGTAGTTAGCAGTGTTCCCTGAATTGCTTCCAAATGTTCAGTTCCTGTTCCCCCTTTCCTGCTCAGTGTTGATCTTTTTAAAGCTATCATCAGTGAGCTGAGAGGAACATTTTGGATTTATAGGCAGTAGTGGGCACAATAACAAAATCAGGTAGTGTATCTTTAAGAATAATTTTTTTCTAATGCCTGTTCTGCAGATCTGCAAGTCTCCCACTGTGACAGCCTCACAGAGGGAGACTTGTGCACCGTGCTGCTCCCAGCACAGAATCCATTTAGATCCTACTGCTTCACAGGGTTAGATCTACTTCCCCTCTGAGTATGTCAGTTTCAGCTATGTATGTGTGTGTTGTGTATTGGTGTTTTGATTTTGGAGACTCCTATCATGTCTATGTTTTCTTGCAGAACTATTGGAAGACAATATGAAAAGGGAGACGGACAACGCTGATAGCGGCTACCTGGCTTGGTTTCAGTTATGTGAGGGGTTTTTAAATGTGTGATTACCTGATCAGGTGTACATCACTTTATTACTGCTAAAAATGTACCTAAAGCTGCTACTAATAATGCAGCAGAAACTAACAACCAGTGCCAACAACCAAAACTTTACCCAACTTACTGTTGGGTAAAGTGTTAACAAGGCTCAAACCCCAAAATACCAAGCAGGTTTTTAACAGTCATAGCACGAAAAACAACCAGTCTGCCTCAGATGTATAATTTGGTTTCCCTAGTGAGTAAAAAGCCTTGGAGGCGAGTGCATACGCAGCAGTCATGTTTGTTAAGATACATGGCTAGAGCCTGCCTCTTTTCAAGCACCGGAAAAACCAGTAAATCACCAGCAAAGAAAATAAATATATACTTATTACATTCTGCACACTGCATATATTCACCTCCTTAACATATTGCACAGGCACAGTGCAAATGTGCAGTGCTTCACACAGGCAAAAACATGCCATGAAAAATGACAGCAGGGAGGGGTAACTGTGGACCCAGAATATAATGGTGCGGTGGAGCGGAGGAGAAATAATCATACCTAGTGGTGGGGGAAGAGGGGAGATGGGAGGAGCAAGGGGAAGATGAGTCTATGCCCTGTAGCAGGGAAATGGTGCTCCACTGCTCTGCTGCTGGCTGCCCGATTCCCCAATAATGCTGCACAAGAGCTCCCTTCAGCAAGGGGCAACAGCAGGCAGTGTCTGTACTCTAGAAATACATTTCCCTGACACCGCCACAAAAACATACAGATGCGGCAATATTGGACTATGTACTTTATATTAGACACTGAACTGCTGGTTACACAAAAAAACAAAGGCAATTAAAAAGACAGAGAACTATCAGACAAATTTCATCAAAAACACAGATAATCCAGCTAGCTTCCATCCTTCATAGAATTCTGATTAAAGGTAAAAATCACCCTGCAGTTCCCACTCTGGCCGTTAGGTGTCTCTCTTTCACTTTGCATGGCAGAAGTGCCCTCTCTCACCCAGTGGTACTCCTCTGCTCCTGAACTCCCATCTACACATAATATATACACCATCATTTGAAAATGGCAGCTTTTTGAAAATTCACCTTGATTATCAGACATTAAAAGTGACTTCTCCAGGGCTGAGTGTCTGGCTAGGGGGATGGCTGCAGACAGCAGAACAATGCAGCAAGCTTGGTATTAATGTCTGGCTGGGGTGTGCAGGGAAGAGAGAGGAGCCAGCCCTTTGTTCTCTCCTGCAGCCAATTATTTTTTACGTGTGCCTCTTTTCACAACAACAAGAGAGAATTTAATTTTAATGCACTCTCTGGAAAAAAGAGAAAAAATGATCTACAGTATTCTACAGAGATGGGGACCAGCATCAGTGGGTAAGTATATATGCACACATCTCTGTTCAAGGCAGAAACGGATGACGAGGCAACAAGAATGACATCAACCCAAACACACATAGCAGCATGAATCCTCTTATGCAAAATGCTAAAGCACTCCCAAAACCTTACCAATACATAACTACACTTACACTTATGAAACAAAGGGCAAAATAAAGAAAGAAACACCAAGATAAAACCCCCATCATTTTATTATACAGCATTATGGTGCACGGGTGGGGTGCGCATTAACGTGCATACCAAGGACAGAATGATAAGAAAGCACACTGTAAAAGAAGCAAGAATTCCCAATCAAATGCCATAAAAATAAAAACCCAGGATTGCTGTTGGTAGGTATGTGGCCAAATATTTTTCTAATTGGGAGGGCACTTTATCTTGCTGTCAGAGAAGCAGTAAAAAGCGGTGCTGTTCCCAGAAGGAGAGGAGCACAGCTTGCTGGCCTTTTATTAGAGCTGGAGCTCTGATATATGCCTCTGCTCTAGGCTTTCATCAGGGAACCTGCACCATAAACACATACACACAACTGTTACAAACTGTAGCCACACTCACACTGTACATTTTAAACATGTAATCAACATACACTCAACTGAAAATTACTGACAAAAAATGTTCTGCAACACACTGATGATGACAGCAGTAACTGGGGGCATTTTCTAGGTTTTCAGGTTAACACAGTGATAGCGTATCAACTGCAAAACTACACAAGAAAGAATTCAGATCCAGAAACAACAGAGCAGCACACAGAGCAAATAAACTCCTCAGTATAACCAGACAGTGTAAAATGGTACTGTAACAACCTGGCAGTGTAAAACGATTAAGTCACTAGAGAATACGAAAGCAGAGAATACAGCATGCAAAGAGAAGCACAACACAAACTCTTACATATGCAGTTCATGCAATGCTAGTTTTTGCACACAGAGGGATTCCAAACTGACTCATGCAGACAGATACAGGCACAGACAAAGACAGTCAGACTGACAGACGCATGCGCATACAAACATTCACATGCACACTTGCACACACAACACACAGTCTAAATTAAATTTCAGTCCTTGGGCAGACAACTAAACTGCTTGTGTGTGGGATCTACTCTGCAGCACAGCAAAACCAATTCTCTGGAGATGGTGAAATTAAAGGGCAGAATCCAGCCTGTTTATGGTTCTCACTCTCTTCTCCTCTCAATCAAATGTTTTATTAGCAATCATTTGGTCCTAAAAGTCATGTTCTTGGGAGGTGGCTGGCATGATGAGAGTAGCCGCTGCACAGACGCCTCAAGACACTACATACCACTCCCTATTATTTACATCTGGAGCAACACATGACTAACAGCAAGGTTAGAAGGAGGCACATTTACCTACTGTACACCTTACATTTTTATCTTATTTATGATTTCATATACACTATATGTTGAATAACCCTAAACTGGATGTATAAAGAAGCACAAAACAAATTGCTACTGTAAGCTGACCATTAATAACACCGTTTGTAAAAAAGACCAGTGGGCCAAAGGGTGTTTAGATTTCGTAAAGCAAAGAGGAAAAAAACACAGGGAAAAGGTAATAATAATATGAACCACATGCAGTAATCACACATCCTACCTTGCAAAATCACTATTTCAAATCTG
>JAUBNQ010000017.1:7777339-7796468 GCA_032353495.1 Ctenopoma kingsleyae | reverse complement strand
TGGGAGCACTGTGTCTGCTGACTGAGGGAGCCATGTTGGATAACTCTGCAGGTAGCCACAGGACCTTCTTCAGTCTGTAGGTAAGAGAAGAACACTCCAGTTTCTTGCTTGTACATCTTCTTACACTAGGTACTGTATATAGCAATCTAAACTTTCCAATGCACATTGTACTGGGGTAAGTCATTATGTGACAATTTCTGCATAAAAACAAATCGGTGTCAAATGGGTAAATGAAAAAGGTTAGAATTAGCATATGGCATAAAGTAACAAGACAAAGGCAGATGGAGTTTCACCGTGGATAAACATCTTTGTGGATGTTTTTGCTGTAAATATGTTAATGTTCATACAGGTGTGTGCTCATCCACATGCATGTGCTGACTGTCTTGATCTCTCTATACATTGTATCACTGAAGCATCTATTTCTACTCTCCAACCCCCACCTTGCCCTGCACTTCTCTCCTCTGGTGTCTGGAAGCAGTAATCTGTTCCTGAGCTAGCGCTGCTGGGATTAGGCAGTGACTGGAGATAGGATATATGCGTCATTAAAGCAGAGAGCACAGTGCTGCAGAAGGAGAGAGACAAAGTCAACAAAGGTGACACAGAGACAGAAGGAACAAATAACAGAAAGCTGTGTGTGCCTGCCACCTCCCAAACACACACACACACAATCATATCTCACTATACTAGACTCACTGACATAAAAATAATAATAATTGATAATCCCCTTGGGGAAATTGTTGTGGACAGTGCACCAAGGACATAATGCATTCCCTAGCCCCTTAACCTAACGCTAATCATCACAACTACAGTGCTGTGAAAAAGTATGTGGTCCCTTACAGATTTGTTTTTTTGCATATTTGTCACATTTAAATGATTCAGATTCAGAACAAATTCTAATTTTACACAAAGAGAATCTGAGTAAATACAAAATGCAGTTTTTAAAGGATAATTCCATTTACTATGGGAAAAAAAAGCTGTCCAGACTTGCCTGGACTTATATGAAGGTAATCACATTTCTAAGGCTTCAGGACTCCAGCAAACCACAGTGAGAGCCATTATCCACAAATGGATAAATGTATATTCTAAACCTAATTCTAACCTCGACTCTAAAACCTTGTTTTAACTTCCAAGTTGCTCTTTGAAGTTGTGAGGACTGGCTAAAATAAATTCATAACAATTGTAGAGAAAAAAAATTGCAGACAAGGAAAGAAAAACATGAACAGATGCACTAACAAACGCATAATTCTCTTTTCTCTCAGGTATGATTTCCTGAACCCCCTCCAGTATATAAGAATAATGTAGTTTGATAGAGGCAATGTATTAAACCTAAAGCTCCAAAAAGACAATGCATATATACTATGTAGACAAACAGTGCAAAATACTGTTTTAAGTAAAGTTGGTGCTGGTGTGATTTACAGTGCTGACAATACACCCATGTTACCCACTACAATTTATCAACCATTTCAATGTAGTTGGAGTAGATATAACAACCAACACACTGCTTTACTGATCCACAAAGTGAGTGGTAAAATGTAATTACAATAATCATTGTAATAATAATTTTACATTTGCAGGAATTTCAGACACTAAAAATAAAGTTCATTCAGAGAAACAGATTCAGGAGAGGGTAAACTCCACTGACATGAATCAGTTCATTTCTAGTCCTTGTTAGAGCTCATTTTTTCAGCACAGTATGCAGCAAAACACTGAATATCAGTTCAATTATCCTACAATCTTATATTTTATAATTTTCATGTGATGTGTCTATTGTGTCACATTACGTGTTTTGACATCAGTGTCCCATGTATGATAGATACAGGAACAATCATTTGGGCAATACACATATTCACTTTCTTATTTAGACAAAATGACTGAAACAACTCTCATATCAGATTTTAAATAAGAAGCTACAGCCATGAGATAATCAATCCTGATGCAAGGACGGTAAATGGCTTCTGCAAAAACTAGAACTACTGCATTGCATTTGTATGCCTCCTCAAATCAGTGATGTTGTAGTTTACACCTTTGAACTTTGTAGACCAAAAACTAATCAGTTCATCACTGACTCAAATCTGTGTCCTTCATTTATCACATTCACAAGAATGAGCTAGAGGAACTGGATGAACGTGAAGCCATTGTAACCTTGACCTTTGGACACCTAAATCTAATCAGTTCATCGCTGAGTCCAATTTGACCTATGGCCATGAAAATCAGTTCAGTCACTGAGTCCAAGTTTTGTGCCAAATTCGAAGGACTTCAACACAAGTGATAGATATTGTCTATCAATTGCATGGCCGTACAGATGGATGCACAACCCGAAAACATAACGATTACTTACTTTGCTACATGACTTTCTGGAAGTTTCTTGCCCAAAATGGCTAACGATTCCTTTGACTAAAAATATATGAAATCCAGAGACAACAAACAGAAACATTTGTATATTGTTTTCAGACACTCCTGAGAGTGAGTCCAGAATGTACTACGCTCTAAAACAGTCCCAGTCCTGGTCCTTAAGGCATACCATCCTGCTTGTTTCCAAAACCATCCCTGCACTTACAGCTTCTGACTGGCTGAACACACCTGATCCAGGTAAACAGCAGTGTGTAGGAAAGGGATAGTTGTGAAACAAGCAGGGCAGTGTGTCTTGAGGACCAGGGTTGGGAACCACTGCTCTAAAATGCAAAAACAAAACAAAACAAAACAAAAAATATTTGTTAATTCACTTAACTTTTATTTACAGTATTTAACAAAGGTGTAAAGAAAACAAATTTCCTTTCCACTGACCAGCTTGATTCTATTTTGTAAATACAAAATTATACTGCACGTAATAGATATGAAGAAATGAAGTCCAGAAACATTTACAATAAGCAGTTCCTCAAGCGTTTGAATGAGAGGCAGATCTGGTAATAAGTGAAAATTGTGAAAGATCGTTACATCAATGATGTCTGGAAGTGTGGTAGAGAAACAGAAAGAATAAGCATTATGGGTGAGTCAGCGCAAATGTTCCAATCAATAATATTGAGAGAGTGAGACAAGATGACATCTCAGACTTCAGATTGATTAAACACCACAAGCAGAATCTGCCCAGAGGCTTAGCAACAGGTGACATGGACACTAGCAAAGAACATGGTCAGTAATTCAGATTGGTCAGTGTTTTTTTTTCTTTCTCTAGGCATAGTGGTAAGCAGCATTTTTTTTTCTTTGAATAGGCACCAGAAAGCTCAGTAATCACAATCCTGGGTTTGTTTTGCTTGTCAGTGTGACTAAGTGTCTTGCTGTAATACAAAATGTCTTTTTCTGTTGACTCCACTGATTATGCAATAAACAAAACATAACCATCTGTACAGTTTTTTCCTTCTGTGCAATATTTGTGTGATTAAACAGTTCACAAATTAAACTGCAGCTGTAATGTTATATTTGAATATTTGATCATCTTCATACACATATACATATTTTTAACATGAATCCCGTTTTACATTAGTCTAGGTCAGATGGTATCAGCAAAACCACATCCAATCAATGGCGCAAACAAATGACTGAAATAGTTTTCCAGGGATGTACACAAGAAGCATGATATGCCCGAGTCTGAGGCCTGCTAGTAAACGGTGGGCCTAGCAGCATGCACTGTACCTGACTCTGGAGTTCCTGGGCCTGGCTCTGGAGCTGAACCTTTTTATTCCTGTACGTGACTCTGTTCCTCCAGAGATCCAGTTAGCTCTCCTAAAGTTCAACAATGACCGAGAGATCCTTGCTCCTGCATGTCCAGCTACTGAACCACAAAAAGGAGATGGTAGCGAGAGGAGAAAAATCAATCAGATACACAAATCCAATCCTAGCCTCTGCACAGAGCCCACTTGCACACTCTGTGGCTGAAGCTAAATTGCACCATTTTTTGCTATTCTATGTAGATACTCAGATATAAAGTCAGCCAAAGTTAGGTCCCACCAAGGGCAGGCCTAATATCTGCTTTCATTGTTATATCTATGTCAGGAGAATTGCAGAATACAAAACTCAATTTAATTAAAAATACACTCAATAATTATTTAAAACAAACACACATTTGCACAAATAACAATACACTTATTGATTGCTAGAAAGCAGTCTTTATTCGTAAATAAACATGCCAGCTTGTTGGTAATCCTATGCTGTGTAGAACACCAAACAAGGAACTAATTAAAATACAAATCACAAAAAAATTTACTATTCAAAGGAAGCATAAGAGTTACATTATGCCATAATGTAAAAATAAATATAAAAGTACAAAATTACAAAAGTAATCCCAAAGTAGTGCAGCTACAGAATACACAACTTTGCAGCTACACTTGGAAAAGGTAAATCATTCTTGCAGAACTGGTAACAAATAATTGCATGTCTACTATTTGTGTCCACAATAACAAACAGACAGCTAATTAACACAACCTTGCTGTGCTAAATCATAAGAGGGGAAAGGATGGAGGGGGCGAGAGAGAGAGAGAGAGAGAGACAAAAACGATGAGAAAGGGGAAGAGGAGGGAGCTTGAAAGAAAGGAAGGGGAGACAGCAAGAGGAAGACAAACAGACCTAGACCGTGGTTCACTTGGAGTCCTTAGTCCAGTGTGTCTGATGCTGCTGCAGTGTCATCGATGCAGAAGGAATCATAACCAGACAAGATGGAGACCCGGAAACAGGACAAACCACAACTTCACATTCTGCATATGGGCTGGCATATACTCCATAAAATCAACAAAAATCAAAAGTAAAAAAAGACAATTCGTTCCATTCCTTCTCTGTTGAAAGCATTGTTGTTATTTCCATGTTCATTTTTGCTTCTTGGAACAAGTCAAACAAAAGAGGCTGGCGGTTATTCCTGAATTAAAAATACAGATTGTGTAGAAATCCATTTCTCGGGAATCGCCAAAAAACGTGTCTCATCTGTTAGCACTCTCTTTCTGTGTGCGATCCACACCGATAACTCTGGTCTTGCTTTCTTTCCCTCACAAACGCTCCCTCTCTCTCTATTCTCTCCTCCTAAACTGATCAATACTTCATTTAAATCATGACATTAGCACACTAGTACTGGAAAAAGAGGGCGAGAACAAATACAAATGAGCTTTTCATGTGAAGTGACACAATAACGAATGTTTTATGTCCAGGGATTGTAAGATTTCTTGAAAATATAATGTGAAAAACAAAAGCAGAAGTATATGCAAGTGTGCGGGGGCTGTAGTGCTGTTTGAGCTCCTGAGCCTTACACTGATCAATACACATTTAAATCCAGGCTGAGGAAAGCTATCACAATATCTCGTCTCATCAGGAAAAGGCAAACATCCTATCCTAATTATCATCTCAAATGACTAGTGTCAAGAGGACCCAAGTTGGATGCTGATAGGCATATTTCATATTTATTCAGCAGAATTTTTACATTAGCACCTGAGCAGATAATTGCCTAATATATATGCACACTCACACTTTTATCTATTCACATAATTCACAATGAGCACAATCAATACTACCCTCTCTATACTCCGCTCCATGCTCATAAAGTGCGTCTGCATTAGATCATATAATAAGCAGTTCAGAAGACCCCAAACGAGACCAGCTAATTTCCTGGCGCTCATTGAAATTGCAAGCAAGCGTAACTGGCTAATCTTCCTGTTCGACAATAAACCTGGATATTTACCTGAGCAGCCTGGGAGTCACGGGCCTGGTGAGAGAGCAGCACATTTTGTTGGAGTCTCAGGATGGTCTCCTCCCGCTGAGATAACTGAGGAGAAGCCGATCAGTTCAGGATTTCTCCATTCCAAACATAGGTTAAGAGAGGCGAGGACAGGAGAAAAGAGAGAAGAGAGAAGGGCAGACCATAAGCCCAACACCAGGCGGGAAGAGGGGAAAATGGAGCCGAAGTCGATCACTTGGGGGAACATGCACTTACATATAGTCTGGCACCAATGTCGACCAATGAGCAATTAGGCAGACTAAAGTTATTGATCGGGGTTCAGGCTCTTTTCTCAGGGCTAACTAGCCTACCTGAGGTTGTGTGATGGCTGCTACAGCTGTGGACTGCAAGACAGTGAAAGGCAGCATATAAGCAAGTGGGAGGAAGGGCAGGGCAGGTCTTTCTCTCCCCAGGCCTTGCTGGGCTCTTGAGTTGGGCACTAGACATTATCATTTAGGTTGCTATTGATTGCCACAGACTTAATAAGCCTTCATACCAAGCAGTCACACACAGAAAGAACTGCATTTAGGAGAATGCAAACATCCTATGAAAGATGTCATGTTGAGCAAACAGTTACTGCTACTGATGCTTGGCCAAAGGTTTCTTGTTTTAACCTACATCTTAATGAGAAAAATCTTAATGTCAAGGGACAACCTGAAAAAAAATCTAAATGTTCCACACAATTAAACTGAGTTTACAATATAGGCTATAAAGGGTGTATGATAAGTTCACTATAGATTTTAGCTACAAATTGTCAACATACCTACTGTATTTTGGCCGATTCTGTGAGGCACTGCCAAATTTGAATGATCTTCAGTTATCTGTTTGGTGGAATTCTTGTACTGGGGGCTAAAAAGGCCCAAGGTAAAATAAATTTTCTCCATTGCACTACTAGCAAATCAGCCATATTCGGGTGAGTTTTTTCTTTCTAATAAAGCAGCACAATGAAGCATACTTAAGCAGCACCAGTCATCAGTCACCTAATCCATCAAAATAGAAATTCTTCAGAAGTAACACCTTCAGGATTTGCATGTATAGAAAATGTGTAAAAATTAACCTTACCCTACCCCAATTAAACCGTGGCTGATATAAACTCTGCTGAAACACCTTTGATCCATTGTTCTTTCATAGCAGTCTGAATAAAGTATGGATGTGTCATGTTGGTCAAATGGCTTCTGTGGTAAATAATGAAAATAATTAGACATTTAACCTTTAAGGAACATGTGACAGTGCAAAAAGAGAAATAGACAAAAGATGTATATAATATGTTTTGTCTGACAAAGGCTGAATCATTTACATTTTACGTATTCAGATATTGTTGCCATAAATTTGTCTAGCCTCTGTATATCCTCGATTGCCAAGGACATCATTTCAGTTCAGAATAACTGAACACTGCTGTTTAAGAATGAACCTGTTCATTCAGAGACAGGGTTGCTGTACGAAATATATCCAGGCATTCTAACAATAAATGGTCATTTGTGTTATTTTTTGTCTTTTAAGATAGATATGAATGCAGTGTCTGTATGTGGAGGATGCAGACAATGTTCTGTACATACATGCCAAAATGAGAAAATTAATAAACACGCATTACGTGCAGATGCAGTGTTTCCTCCTGTGGCTTGTGCCTTTATACACAGTGCTTTCTTGTGTTTTGAAACTCAGTTCTGATATTTCAAAAGAGAGGCATGATAATGAAAGGGCACATAAAAAATCTCTCTGAGGCGATTGCTCATTCCTCATAGCCCCCACTGCCTCTGCATCAGAAGGACACCTTTAATATTTGGACTTCCCACGTCACTCTAGGCTAAATCCCTAGCAACCACCATAGCAACATACTCTGAGTTCGACGTGAAATGCATGGCAAGTTCCCTCCTGCCACCAGTCAGAGAAAAAAAAAGAGAGGAGAGAACAAAAAATGAGACGAAAGCCGCAGACATGCTTGAAAGACCGAAATTAAGTGGAACTGAGAATACATAACGACCCACCAAAGAAATGCTCATTCCAATATCTGCACAATTGTGTGTGTGTGTGTGTGTGTAACACATACCAAATTATAGTATAAAAATATAGTATAAAAAATACACCTGTGGCAATTCCTGTGCAATCCTGGCAAACAACATAAAACAGTGGGTCACTTGACCAAATGATTCAAATTTATGGCAGAAATGCATAGGCGGGTTTACTGTACTACCTCTTTGATTAGAAAGACAAAAACATGGAAACGTAACAATCAGCTTGTTCAAACGAACAGGCAATAAAAAAATATATTAGACATAAATTACCAATCAAAACTTTGAAGTTTTTTAAATTACCAAATTACCAGCATCAAATTGGTCAGACAAATAGTGTAGACTGTAGCTGGAAACAGCTGTTTTTAAAGGAATATTTACATCAGCAAACATTGGTACTGTCTTCCAGTTGCACCTTGTGTTTTCTAATACAAGTTTATTAATTTAAAAGCATAAATGATCATTGGAAAACCCTTGTGCAGTGATGGTAACATAGCTGAAGACATCTCTTTTCATGAAAAAAATGGTCATTTCTATGCAAGTCCAAATTTTTGACTGGTATGGAAGATGCCAAATAACTACAATATATTGCATAATTTGTTGTCAACACCACCAGCAAACAAACTCAATAAACAAATAAATATGCATTTATTTGATGCACTTTTTATGGTAATGTCTCTGAAAAAATATTACAGTATCATGAGCTCTGCATGACAAAAAATAGTGCTTGAAAACTACAGTATGTAAACTTCTCAACTCTGCAACTTCACATGCTTCTATGGCATTTTACAGGCTGGAGCACTGCTTTCTTTTCCATTAGAGACAATTAGACACCATCTGGTAATGCCCAACACAAAGGTTTTGCCCACTTGCCCCACAGGCCAGTAGAGCAGGTTTTACTGGCCCCTCGTATATTTTTACTGGAACTGACATGATATAATACTCAAACTCACAAATACCACTTATGCAACACAAGTGTGTGTTTTGTGTGTACTGTCATTTCTAAGCAAGGTTATAGTGATATTAGCTAGCTGAATAACTTACATTTGACACGCTATGTCAATGATGCACTTTTTTTGCTTTGAGAAAGGTGACCATTCTCTAGTACAACCCAGTTAGCGGTAACTACTTCCAAGTTTGTGTAACACACCCGCTGGGTGTCAGTGTTTGCCCGTTATGTGCAGACACAGAGTAGCCCAACTGACTTGGTGTCCAGATAAGCGGCTGTATCTCTGACATCCACTTAGTGAGCATACACTGCAAATATTGGCGTCTCTTTTCATGTACATTTACATTTATGCACAACCAGCTGTAGCGGTTTTCTGTAGTTGCTGATCTCATACTCTTCCTTTGACATTATTTTGAACTTTTAATCTGCGGAAACACCGAGCTTAAGGATGACTTGTCAGAGGGTTAGCTTCAACTAGTTTGCGATAAACTAGTCAGAAATAAAGTGACTTAACTGTAGCCCTTTTTATAAAGAAACTCTGCTATATTGGTGTAAAGAAGGCCCTTCTATAAGCCACCTCTGTCTATTTACACAGAGCTATAAAGAATTGCCCTAATGGTGACTGAATGTTAATTTTATACAGGTGCACTTTTGCCAGAATTACCAGTAAGACTTTTAACATGACACATAACATGCACGTCGGCTATAGATCGCTTTCAAATTAATAGTGGTGGATGAGCCATGAAGTGTGCTTTTGCTAGTTTTGCACACTTAAGACATGATTTGGACTCAAAGTTGATGTGCGTCAAGTACATGATCATAAATTATTATAGTCATTGATTCAGTTTCTTGCAAGCAACGTGCATGATGTGAAGTTGGAGGAGGAAAAGGGAGACTCGAGCATTGTATCTGATCATTCAAACATACTGCTCAAGGAAAGCTGAATTAACTAATAATTAACATCACAACAACTCTATTTGAGTCCTGCAGCGTATAAACAACCCCAGTAGCCGACAATAAAATGATGCTGCCTTGGGTATTCTACGCAGATACCTCTGACAGTAGCTCTTGAGGAGGCTTATAGGAGGGTAAATGATGACCGCCCTAATGCTGGCATAATGCCTTATATAGAACGGCAAGGCAGTGTATTGGTGCAGTAAATCCACCATGGGCAGTGCAAAAGAGGCTTGTGATTAGTGCAAAGACTGTCACTGGTCTGATTCACCAATTAACTTGCCCAACATACTGTTTTACTGTCAGCAAGTCATTGCTAATGTCGAACCCTGACATCTAGACAACACATATTAATGTAGGTGGACATAGGGGAAAGGGAACATGCTTTAGAAATGGTTTTAAATGTGTACTGGTGTTGGGTCACTGGAGTCCATTCTAATGGCTGTGAATTAAAATTAAATATTATAGTACTGTTCAGAGCCATGAACTGTCACAGTCTAAAGAGGTTTAGAGTCTTCAGATTTTTCAGTGTTCTGTTCTTTTAAAAAAAAAAGTGTCCCTTTAGTACACTGAGAAAGATAAACCAGTCCTGTCTATGAGTATTTACTGCCAGGAGGGCAAAACTACACTCACCAAGGTACTCCGAGTAGCTATTAAACAAGTGTGGAGGCAACCTCTGGTTTTAAGCGGCTGTATCTCTGACAGCCAAAGATGCAGAGGCCATCCTAAATGGATTTCCTAAAGTTTCATTCAAGAAAATAAAAATGGAGAGTAATTCATAGGCAAGGCTGTGTGAGAAAAAGCTTTCGCTATCACACTGGGCTGCCTGAGTGCTTCCAAATTCCTGCTCTTTCTACAAGGAGAACTAGACTGGTAACCATGGTTCAAAGGAAAGCTTTAGTAAAAAATTAGGAAACACATTTGCAAAAAGGTTCTATGGCTTTACTGTAAAACAGCTTTGATGTAGAGTAAATGTAGGAGTATCCATATGGTTTCCATATGGCTTACTTTTTTTTATCGCTTTATCAAAAACATCTTCAACAACTGCAACACATTTACAATTATGAAATATAGTGTACATCTAATGTAGTTAGAAGTAGACGTACAGCAGTTATGCTTAAAAAAATAATTATTAGCATTGCCCTCAGCTCAACAACACAAGTAGCTCTGGCTGGTAGCGGCTGTGCTCTCAAGATTGCTAACTATTAAATCTATTTTGTTGCTGTATGCACTGCTATGGGTTAAAGGGATAAAGAAATGTACATTTAAATACAAATCTCCAAACACCCCTTTACCTGACCATTTAGCCTTTGAAGCAAAGAAGCTTTGTGCAGCAAAAGCTGAGGAAGGCTCAAAAGCAAGGCCTGAATCTGCTAGATTGCATCCGATCTTAAATGCAATTAATGAATCTCACAAAGGAGGATTATGGTGACAGGATTATTTTCAACAACAATGCAGCACCCACTACCAATTATAGACACACGCAAACACTAACCCTCTTTAATCCAAATACACAATAGCTTCCCAACAAACACTATCAGCACTAGACTGGTTGAGGTGACCAATGCAACACTTTTCATTTTTCAGACTTCAAGAAGTTTCCTGTACTTCTACACACTTACCATCTCTCTTTGGACTCACCTAAAATCATGTGTAATGCACATTGTAGTGCCTCAGTAGTGCATTACAGTGCAGCACCAGTAACTCAATCAAGTCCTGTGAACTTTGCAGAAGAGCGGAAATGTTTGCCTTGCTCCAACATTTGATCTCAAGCCCCTGACAAAGATCTTAAACTGTCTGAAGGCAAATGAGAGCTGTCTGGTATTTCTTGGGGCAATACTAAATCAAATTAGCCAAAGCAATGTTAATTTCAAGCAGCATTTCATTAAAAAGGAAAAGATAATCAGCAACAAAGACTCCATGTCCTTCTCACTAATCTAATAATGCTTCGTTTGTTTGCTTTAATCACATTTAACGATTAAGAAGCAGAGACAGGGCTAAGTCATGTAGACAGAGGGATCTCATAATCTGCCTGTCATGGCCGCCATCTGATTTCCTGCAATTCGTCACACTGTGGATGGGGGAATACACAGCTGATGTCATGAGGGGCACTAGCCCCAGGATGGTACTGCTCATCTTCAGAAGTGAGGAGAAGAGGGGGTTCAGGTGTCTTAAAGAGTTGCACTAGTGAACCCAGAACATGGCTGTTAGCCCTGAATTTTTTGAATCTGGGGCCTTGATGCTGAGCCTGGGTTTCACGCAGACCCTGAGATAAGGGAACATCTGTACAAAGTTAATATACAGATGTTCTCTGTCATTTCAGTTTCCCATATTCAATTTAAAATGAAATCCTACAATAATGCTGCTTTCACACACGCACTGGAACCCTGAACTTCTTCAGACTTTACCTGGGTGTGATGCATGTTAGAATGCAAATGTCCGAGTCAGTTGGCTTAGAGATTACCCAAACTTTATTCTGTGGGCTCTCTAGCACAAAGTCTATGTAATGTCCATGTGAGTCCATGTGTGAATACAGCAGGTAATGGTCCAGAGCATTCACCACTAGGAGCAGAAATTCTGCACAGCACAACACCGGACAGTATAGTAGATAAATACCACCCTTTCTATTGTTGGACCTCGCCTCTCTCCTTCAGTTATATACATAATGGGTTGCTTCTAACCATGTGAAGGGCTCATTTTGATGTGCTGCCAAAAAAAGAAACAGACAGACAAAAAAAACCAACAACTTTCTCTTCCTGTGTGCTGCATGTGTGAACGCACAATGTCTGGACCTGATTCTCTGAACAAAGTCAGAAGTGCATATGTGAAAACAGCTTAAAACATTAGATTACACATGGTAAAATAATGTAATGCAAAGTAATAACATCAAAAATAAAAAAGGTCTACAATGAGTAATCTTTTTGTGATGGCACTGTTTATAGTGCTGTCATGAAAAGCATTAAGTTGTAAGGAATTTTGTTCCTCCATATATCTGAAGGACAGAGTTGGGCTGATGCCACTTCTTAACCAATGTTTCCTTAAAATAGCCACTGGAATCTTTTCTTTTTGAGAAGAATATACCAGTATTATCTATGTTCACTATATTAGTCAGCAGTTTTCTGGTGATGGACAAACATGACATTACCATCAATAATATTACTTGCAAATACACTACATAATAAAGCACAGTACATTAGACTGTAAATTCAAAAAGGAATTCACTGTCATTTAACTACTACTACTACAACTTTAAGTATGGTGGCTTTCTACAGCATATTTCATTGTATTTCTAATTGTTGTTACCTGTGATGAGTTTGCTTTATGTATTTTTGACTTAATGGTGAACAACTATTTCTGCAACTATGACTGCAAAGGTTGAAATTTGCTGAATAAGAAACAGGCAATAAAAACACAACTCATCACATCATCTTATTTTACAATGAATAAATAAATAAATAAAAATAGCTCATTCCTCATCAGTGGGTACAATCGCCAGAATGGAATCAATCAATTGTGTTCCGCTTGGCTTTGCTCTTCTTTGCTCTTCGTTTCCAAATCCAATCTCCTCCATGTCATCTCAGAGCACATTTATAAGGGCCCAGCTTCTTGATTATCTCCCTCCCTTGCCTCAACTCCCCCGCTGCTGCATGCTCCAATGTATTAAATTAAATGAGGTGTCTGTCCAGGTCACCCTCGCCCCAGCCTCCCACACCCCCTGCTCTCACTGCTAGTAATCAAGGGAGAGGACCCCTCCCTGCTGGTTTTGTGCCAGCCAGGCTGCATAAATTTGCATTAATGAGGGTTGGAAAGACCTGCAGGAAAGTAGGGAGGAAAAAATTCAAAGGAGCGAAAACAGAAAACTGGGGGGGAGAGAACTGCAGTTACAGCTTCAAACTGAACACCCACAAAAGGTTACATTCCTCTGTCGCTTTTACTGTCTTCACTTTTTATACCTATCTTTCAATTCTGCACCCTTGCCTCTGTCTTTCCACTGGCCATCTCCCACAAACAGGCTCAACAAAGCAAAAAGGAGTAAAACAGTGGTGGCAATAAATTAATCATAGATGAGGTTGTGTGAACACTGAACATAATCTCATAGCTCAAGAGCAAAAATACTGCAGGGCACCATCTTCTTCATTGTTCATCAAATATTGATAAATATAAAATTATTTAAGCATAAGTGCACAGATGATGAGACTATATAGATACATATCAGTGGCAGAGACATTTCCATTATTGGCTCTTTAAAAGCAAATTTGATTCTAATGAACCTTCTTAGACTTAATTACCTAGGGGATGCAAATAATACAGCACTGAACATGTGATGTGTTGTATATTGACAGTATTTATTGTTGACCAGCTCACTATGATTATGAAAAACTGTCAAAGCAGCATGGTGATGTACAGGTTACTATTGACATTTGCTCCTCTCTCTTCCACTCCCTTCAAATATCTGTGGTCGCTATGACAATTAATATCCAAATAATGCCTGAGTGAGATCAGAGTCCCAAATACTAGGGATAGCCAACCCTGGTCCTCGAAGGCTACTCCATTTTTTCCAACCATGTCTGAACTTAAAGCTTCTGTTTGGCTGAACACACCTGATCCAGGTGATCAACTTGACACTTGACCAATGGTCCAATGGTCTTTCTCGTTGATTCTCCTTCAGGGTTGCCTCGTGGTTCAAGATGTACTGATTCCAGTCTTTGTGCAACTCTCCCAAATTCTTGAATCAGTTTTGCTTGACAATGTTCTTAAAGATGCGCCCTGTTGCTTGTGCAGCTTTTCCTACCACACTTTTCTCTTCCAGTCAACTTTCGTTGATTATTTTTTGATACAGCAAACAGCCAGCCTCATCAGCGATGAGCTATGGCCATGGAGGGTGTCGATCATCTTCTGGCCAACTGTCAGTAGGCTTCTGAATATTTGTGGTTGCATGTACTGAACTAGACAGACAGATATTGATACAGAATAGTAACAGAGTTTATTCAAACTCAGAATGAAATATTCTAATACTTTGATCCCAGATTTTTTATTTTCATGAGCTGTAAGCTGTAAAAATTAAAACAATGACAGCAAAAGGCTCTCAATATTTCACAGATCTTCACTTTTTGATTTAAATGACTAAAGAAACATGATCGTAAATACAGAATAAGACTTAATGTATATGAAACATGCACTCCATTATCAGACCCAGGTTCTGAACATGCCTACACTTTGTACAGACATCTACAGTTAGCAGTAATTCATATACTATTGCCATACAACTCTCTTGACAGCAGTTTCAGAATAGGCTGCTCTGAGGGCTCCAAGAGAGGCTGTTAATAAGCAGCAGCTCAGTGCCTCTGCTTGAGCAACCGAGCCCAATAAAAATTCTTTTTCTTTAATTAACTTTTATGGCAGGCGAAGAGGACACACTGACACCTGCCTTGTGCAATACTACTGATTATTTCTTGCCTGCCACATCTGCACATGCATAAATGGTGTATGTGTGTGTGCTTGTTTGCCTACACTGGAACAGGACTGCGGCAAGCACCAAACACTTTCCTTCAATGTTGTTGCAGTAAAAATAAGTCTACAACAACAATCTATGCAACCATAAGCCATACGAATGAACAAACATAATATAAGTTTACAGGCAAACTAATTACAATTTTTTCTTTTCACATTTTCTTCTCAAGCACTCTGATACACCTTGCAGAATATAATATTAAAATCTACTGTATAACCATTGCACATTTGTGTATAAGCATAGTAACACACAAGCAGATATGCCAGGTTAACACAAACTGGATCATCTAAAAACAGAAATGTATATGAAACTCATAGTTCTACAGGGATTATAATTAGTGTTTCCCAGTCAACAGCATAGCAACCCAGTTTTTTTCTTACAAATAATTAAAGCCAGATTTCTTTTCATCATGAACTAAAACTATATTCTTTCTCTTCTTAGTTTTATCTCCTCCATCTTGTCTTGTGTGGTATGATGAACTACTGATGTTTTTCAGTTTGGGAATTTAGAAGAGCAGAACAGTGGCATCTTCTGTTGTGAGATTATGTAGGCAAGAGTCATTGGACAATTTTCATATGCTGACTACTACATTGACAATATCAATACTGTTCTTCCTGGGGACAAAAATATAATAATATACCAAGACATAGTATATTACTATATATCATTTGATAAACAGCATTTCATGTAGTGGAATGTGAGGTGAAGCTATAGTGTATAATAATGCATTATTCCATTTAGAATAAAATTAAAGATTAAAGTGGGTAAACTATGCTTAATTTAGGGTTTACATATATTCTGGGGCTCCACTGATACTAGATTAGACATGTTAGAAAAGTGCAAATATATGTTATAAAGCCTCTTCATGCAACAGCTCCACTGGTCCTGAGAATAAAAAGGCTTGTTTGAGCTCCTGTGTCTTTAAGGCTCCCTTTCCCCCAGTTGCCACTCTGTTCTGACTGACCAGCCTGTGGGCTGAAAACAGCAGTTGTCTGCACCACCCCTATCTTTCACCAGCTGCATGTGCCGTCTCAATAACGTCACGCT
Source organism: Ctenopoma kingsleyae (assembly GCA_032353495.1). Taxonomy (NCBI): domain Eukaryota; kingdom Metazoa; phylum Chordata; class Actinopteri; order Anabantiformes; family Anabantidae; genus Ctenopoma; species Ctenopoma kingsleyae. Next base: position 7,780,302 of record JAUBNQ010000017.1, on the reverse strand, counting down.
AAAATATTGGTTTTCATTCAGAATGTCAGCTTCTGAAATGCAGCCATACATGTTCACACCAGAATCTGATCTAAATCTGAATATGACAGTGGAGAAGACAAATAGCCTCACCAACAAACAGTACAACAGGATGTTTTCATTTGGTAAATGTTAGTAATGTAGACTGTCACTGCTTTTGTTCATGTGTATGCTGAAACTGCATTAATTGTTGTTTAATGGCTTCATCTTTTGGCAAAGTAAATTAACATTTTCATTCCAGTCTCCCCATCACTCTGTCTAATAATAAAATAAATATTAAATATATATATATATAAGCCTGAAATTACAAGTAGTATGACACAACAGTCACACCTCAACTGATAAACAACAGGACCTTACAATGCATTAACTCATCAGACACTATCCATGGAACGCCATAATCAAGCAGCTGGCACATGAGTATGAGCTGTATGAGTGCTCATCTGAACTGAGCTGGAAGTCCCAATATTTTTGGATTAGATGCACCTCCAAACATGATTGATGAAGACCAACCGAAGGTCTGGTGGGACTTCCAGATACAGAGTGACAAACTCAACTAGACATAGTTGCAATGGACAAACAGAAGACGTTAGCTGAAATGATAGATGCAGAAATCCCAAGAAACAGAATTATCAGGAAGAAGGAATACACAAAGCTTGAGAAATACCAAAGGCTGAAAGAAAATAGCTAGAAAAAATGTGGAAGATGAAAGCAACAGTGTTCCCTGAGGTAAATGGAACATCCAAGATTTCTGTCCAGAAGGATGCAGTCCTAGGTACAACTAAGATAAAGCACAGGACCCTTTAGCACTTCAAGCTTCTCTGGTAGAGGACCCAAGCTTGAAAGGAAAAAGACTGCCTGTCGGGGCAAATAGGGAATTTTCTAACTCTCGAGTTCTCAGTATTATCATCACTCTGCTATTATTTCCCATTGCTCTTTGAGCTAATCAGTAAAATCTCCCACCTTTCACACGTCTCAACACCCTTAAAGTAACAATCAGCCACAAAACACAAAACAAGAATAATAAAACAAACTTTTTAACTGGAGTTGATGATTATACGCATTCTGCAAGTGACCATATAATACATACTTCAAAAGTTCTGTGGAAGTGGGAGGAAGCGAGAGCAGCTCCTTGACTGATAGCCAAAGATGAGTGATTAGAGCTATAGCACTATCCTCCACAAACAGACATGCTGCAGTGCTGTAAAAATTTCACTGCATCCCAACATACTTTAGTACCTTTAAAAGGAGGAGATTTACATTTAATACTGACGCAAGCTGCTGCCAAGGCTCATTACCACTGCCCTGTCCCGATGTATTACTATTGCTATGTATGTTCATTCGCATATCAACACACAAACAAGTCTAGTGTCCCTTACAATCCCATGTTATATGCACACAATTTTTCTCAGCATATATGCATATGCACAAATACAGAAATGCATTATACATTGTATTCATGTAATATCAATTTTTAGGGCATTTTATGCTCTTTTGTGTTAACTGTAACTTTTATATGAACAGTATGTAGACCAGTTGTAAGAGAAAGGAAACAACTGGATATATTAACATACATTAAAATTTTTATATATAATATTCAGCTGAAAATCATTTGTCACAGTAAGATATGACCAGATGAAATGCTAATATCAGAATAGAAATGTTCTGCTGACTAAAATTATCTGCGTCAAAATATTTCTTTGTATATAATGCAGAGTCTATGATCATTTTCAGTATTGTTTATTTTTCAATTGTTCTTTTATGTAGAGAATATTTTAGCATAACCTGGCTATCATAGAACAATGAAGAATACAATTGAGGATGAAATTTATACTGAAGTTTAAAGTAATAAAACAGGAACATTTAGAGTTAAAACATTTTAACTAGTAAAAGAAAAATACATGCTGTAATTTAGTCCAACAGTATATCTTGTTCTTGTGATTCTATGCAACACGCAGACTCAAGGTTTTATTAGGTTCTAGACCACCATATCAATCACTACTGCTTCATTGCTGTGGTGAGTGAGTAGTGATTAACTGACAAAATGGATCTACTGTAGAATTTCCTTAGATAAACATGACTATGTTAGCAATATTTTGTCAAAAAGGGTTTAGGCAAGACACAGTTTCTTAATGAAAGTTAAGTGTTTTCTCTGGCAACATGGGATAACCTGAGGCTTTATTTATACTCAATTCATATTCAAAGCAAAGGACTTTAAAGATGACTATTCTACTTCTATTAAAAACAAACTTGATGGGAGAATGTGTATAACAATATACTGCATATATATATATTGCATTTAGTCTGATATGCAAGATTTTATTAATGGGATATTAAAATTATAGTTACATCATCTATTAGCATAACCATAGGGCTGTTTATCTTTTATTGTTTGAAGTCAAAGTGGTATTCAGTTGAAAACTTCAACATCAATACAGCATTATTAACTAAGTAACCCATCAGAGGAATACACACATGAAACTCTACATTAAGCCTTAAAGGAGTTAATTAGGCCTAGTTTAATGTGGAAATCCAATGAGATCAAAATCTATTTTGCAAGATAGTCCTAAGAACAGATTTGTATACAAACAAACTCACAATGAGACAATTAGCCTTATTACTTTTATACCCTTATCTTAGCTTAATTTTACCCATCAAGTTGCAGAACATTTCCCAAGTGGAACTCTACAACAATCAACCTTTCATCTGACCAGACAAAAAAAAAACAATGCTTTGTCCTCATCACAAATCTTTTATTTTTAGTTTGTTATTTCTTATGAGGTTCCTGTCTGTGCTTATTTAACTGCCAAATTAACATTCATGTTTTTGCTGGAATAACGACAGCCTTGTCAGTCCCAGAATGCAACTGTTACTACCTGATGTCATTGTGGAATAGGCCAATTTCACTTTGTATCAAACCAACACACTGACAATGTTATAATTAT
>JAUBNQ010000017.1:7754981-7765630 GCA_032353495.1 Ctenopoma kingsleyae | reverse complement strand
ACTATAATTAAATGTCTAAAAAACATTGGGTTTCACTAACCCTAATCATGAAAACAAAAAAAGAAACAAAAATAAATACATACATTGCAGTAGCCTGTCAAAAATTAGCATATAGAAAAAGGTAATTTGAATTATTGAGAAATAGCAATGCACTGTTCTAAGTAATCTGGATGCCATGCAGCAAACAGAACACTTATTACAATATTACAATAATTTAAGACTTGTGCACATCTTTGACCAACAGAGACTAATACCATGTATAACTGGCTGTATTTTTACTCAATATACTCTCCTATTATAATCAATACAGTTTTCTTCACAGTCTGCATATTTGCTTATATGTCAGTCGAGCTTCATGGACATAAATGCAACCTGAAGCATACTCTTAGGCTTAAAGTCTACTTTTATGCACGCCGCCATAGTGATATAGTGCAACGCTTCAAAAAATACGCTTCTTAAACAACCTAACATAATGATTATGGTTTGAGCAAACCAACCAACATTCAAGATTTTAAAATATTTACATTACTGTAACCACTAACAAAACAAACAAATAATGAACCTAAACAAGCTAAAAGGGCTAAAATCTCCACAGAGTTCAAACTTCGGGTAGCTCTCTGTAAAGGTTAAAATCTATTTTATTTTCCCACAATGTACATGGTGAGCCATTTTGGCTTAACAGCAGTCATCCATATGTGCCTGCAAACTCACCAAACCTACAAACCTGCACATTTCGCACTACTCCAATTAGTTCTTCCAACCACATGCTCTAGGATAAATGCCAGAGGTCTTCTCATTCAGCAAGAAATCAAAATGATAATTACTTCTTAGAAATTCAGGTACATACAGGAAACATCAAATGGTGCTGATAGGTTGACTGGAGGCAACAATGAGACTCAGTGATAATCCACATCAAAGTAGAAGCTGAGGGTATGGCGACATCCATCTGGGAACTAGGATTGTAACACATGCAGCAAAATTAAATACCGAGAGACATAAATTCTCAATCTACAATTGGGATAATTCACTGCTCTGAAATTGAAATGTATCATTGGTAACCATTCCAAAAACGAAAAAGCACCTTTTGCGGGGCTGATGAGCTCAGTTAAAGGTAAGCCAGTGCAGATGGGATGATGTCATTTGGTAAATTATAAATGATAGCTCCACGGTAAAATGACATAAAGGAAATAATATAATAAAACATCTCATGGAGCCACAATGACCGTATACTGGAAATGTGCACTTCAGTAAACAATCAGCCAATGTCAATTATATGAAATTGGGCTGGCTATGGAGCATTTCTATTCCGGCACTGGCACAGTCAACCTTTTAATGGTGGGTTGTTAGGTAACAGTTATCTGTCTGTTGGCCTCCAGTTTGAGTTTTGAGCCAATCCTTTTTACACAGATCCATTACAGAGTGGCAGTGCTGGTTCACAGTTACCTCAGAGTGGCCTCTTTTACAGGGAGTCAGACAAACCCATCCATGTGTCCAGAGACTGATGAAATTCTCAGTGTCTGTAGCCCAGAGGTAGAGGTCAGATCTGACTGCTCCCCTCTGGCTGCCTTTTCCATTCAGCTTTTCCATCCTGACAGCCGTAGCTCAAGAGCAAAAGTCCACTGTACGACTGATTTGCAGTCCAACTCATATAGGCAAACCCTCTGAAAACTGCTCTGAAAGCTTTTACTGACCAACCACCTCACCTGAATAAGAGGATGGAGTGACACCATTGTACCACAGCAGCAACTATGCAGTAAGACAGTCTTGCAGTTTCAGCAACATTCTAGACTATTGATGAGAAGACTAACTTGCTCTCTCCTGAAGCAGTACATAAACACTTATTTAAGTAGTGTCCACTTGAAATACTAGAGAGACAGATTTATCAACACACTACCTGATTGATGGATGGAATGTTTTTGGAAACGTACCAGAATCTGCTTCCATCAAAAAATAGACCACAGAGTGGATGGAGCAAATTTACCAACACCAATAACTAAATAAACTAAGATCCAGTAATATTAAAAACTGTAACAATTAATGAAACTGCCTTTATGATGTTGATATTGAGCAAAAGTACAGGTCGTTACATGTTAGTACAAACCAACTGGTATTGCTCACACTAAGCACACCAAAAGATCAGGCAGAAAAAAGGCTGATTTCAGATTTTCTTACATCCAAAATGTCAAATAAATAGCTTAAGTACACATTTAGACTCTACTCTTACACTTTGACAACTTAGATTTCATCAACACATGCATTTGCCAGCATTATTCTCCAAATTCAGCCCATGACACCAAAATTTCCCCAATGGGCAATAAAATAATACATACTTTATTGAATTTCATTTAACAGTAATTTGTATATATCTGTTCTCCGTGTCTTGCGGTTCAGTTTGCAATAACTAACCAAATAAACCAGTAGTACCTTGTGTTTTTGTTGACATTTTGTGACATGTCTACCTGGTTTTGTGATTATGATTATACTGTAGTTTGCGCATGTAATAAACAATTTAGCTTAGTAAAATTTTGGATGGCATGGCGAGTTTTGTAAAAGCCAACTTGGTTTTAGGGAGTACTTAAAAATTGTTAAAATCTGTAAGAGAAAATTAAACCAGAATAACAAGAGCTTCCTCCTCTATCCCGAGCTGTGGGTACCTGCAAAAAGTGCAGAAAGGAGCACGAAAGGCCTTCATCTTGCACATGCACATTTTTCATTCATTCCTCTCCTCTCACCCTTACTAGCACAACCCTTCACCTATAAACCCCATTCTTCAACACAACCGGGGAATTTCAATCCTATTTCATATCCTATAACAAATTCCTTCCCTGATTATTGATGCATTTCAAAGCAGGCATCATTATATTTTCAGACCACTTTCTTTTAAAAATGTACTGAAAACCTTTATGTTGGTTCCCAAGGGCTCCCTTCTCTTCTTCTGTTATGCTCTTATTAGTCTCTTTCTCCTGTTGCCTGCTAGAGGATCCACATTGCTATTCATTTTCTGTCTCTCTGACCTCTGTGTGGATGGAATTCATCTAGCCTATCCCCTGTTCTTTACAATACTTTGGAGACAAGCAGCTACTGTCTGGTACAACTATTAAAACGCAAACACTGTTAAATAAAAATGTGCTACAATAAGCCATGTGGGAAGAACCAGAGAAAGTCAGAGAGAAAAAAATGACTACAGTCTTGACAGTCCTATGAAACTTAATTGTGTCCTTTTCTGTAAACTGCATTGTTAAATTTAATGTAAAACTAATAATAAAAAGAGCACTCATGATTTCAATCAGTAGTAATTTTGAACAAACCAAATCTAAAAACTTCCATTTTAGGCAGCCAATATTGCCCACTGTCACTGCATAAAGGCAGTCTATTTCTGATTCAAAACAAAAAATATATATATTTTACTAATGTGGGTTAACATAATACTCTATCCCAGGGGGATAACTGTTTTGAAACTTAAGACTAAAATCGTGCATCAAAAATTGAGGTCTGAACTAGGGATGCCGATATCGGTGTTAAAATGTAATAGCGGAAATTATCAGTATCGGTTTTTACTCTTTTAATGACACAACTTTTACATACCATGCACATATTATACATCAAACGTTTAAGTATGCATGATAGGAGATATGTCATGTTAGTTACCTAAAATGATTTAGTTTTTCGTTTTTATGAGGGGGGACCCCGCATATATTGGTATCGGTTTATATCACTATCAGAAATTAAGAGTTAGACAATATCGGTATATCGGATATCGGTAAAAAAGACAATATTGAACATCCCTAGTCTGAACTAAAACATGGATTTGAAGAATCATTACACCCAAACTCTATCCTCATTGGACTATTGTTCCATACATGTGCACTGATTTGAATTTCATTCTGGATAACATTTGTAGTGTTCAATAGGTGTTTAAGAATAAAAGAGAAATCGGCAGATAAAATGCATGTTCAGTTGGATTAAGGCGAGTCCCCCTGTCCTGCTTTTTTCCAGCTATCGCTGCCCTACCCACTGCTGATAACCTGGATCAGGTGTGTTCAAACAATCAGAAGCTGATAGATACATCTGATCCAGGTAAACAGCAATGGGTCGGGCAGAAACAGCAGGACCTGAGGATCGAGTTTGAGAACCACTGAATTAAGCTGGTGATTGACTTGGCTGGTATAAAACATTGCACTTTTTCCCTCTTGGCGGTGTGTTTTAGATCATTGTCCTGCATGATAAGGCTTTTCTAAATTAGTTTTGATGCAAATCGTCAGACAAGATGTTTCTGTACATGTCTGAATCCATTCTGCAGACATCATAATGATTGATACCATCAATATAGGTTACTGTTTATAGAAGCAACCATGCAAACCCAAGCCATGATATCATGCTTAACAGATATGTTTCTGTGATTTGGATCATGAGCAAATCCTTTCCTCTTCCACACTTTGGCTTTCCATCACGTTGGTAGAGATTAATCTCGGTCTCATCAGTCCATAAAACTTTCCATAAGGCATTTTGCGTCTCATCTCTGTATGTTTCTGCAAATTCCACACTGTCTTTCTGATTATTACTACTGTTGAGGCGTTTGAATATTATGGCCTTTGCACCCTCTTTGAATTGTGGATTGCGATACCATAATTCCACCTCTTTGGAGGTTGTCAGTGACTGTAATTTTTGGATTTTTCTTTCTTGATTGTTCTTGTTTCTTGTTCCAATATTTGGGTCATCGGACACAAACGGTACTATATATCTATATTATTCATACCTATGTTGTTTAATGTATCTAAATGTAAATATCATTAAATAAAAGCTGAAATTCTGAACTTGTGTCTATCTTTTGACCTTAAACACAAATGCCTTCAGTGTATAGCACATACAAATGAATTAGCCGTGTTGTTCGTATATGCAGGGAACTGTATATACAGGGAACTGTATACAGGAAGGCAGGTAAAAGCTGCAAGACTCAGCTACAGCAAAGGAGTAAGCTGCAAAACCAGAACAATGACTTAAAAGGATACAAGCTGCTATGAGCTCTTGAGTTTGATCTTATTATTTAGTGGGTTTTGTAGCACTGGCAACATGTTTAAGAAAACAAGGAGTAATTTGATTGAAAGTTGATATAAAAAATCATTATATAAAGTCACCTAACTGCAGACCAAGCTCTCTTTAAGTTCGCAAATTCTTGGAAATATGAAAACTTTAAGCATAACTTAGTGAGCAAGTGGGTAATTAAATGATTTACTGACAAAATAAATGGGGAGGTGGAGACAGCCAGAGCAAGAGAAGGAGAAAGTAGGAAGGGAGGAGCTTTTATTGCTAGACTTTAATGCCAACCCTGAGTGGTTGGTGTGGCTACAAAGTCCTGCAAAGAACTGTTGGGAGCTGATGAGGTAGTCCAGCTGAATAATATACGTTGCCGGCAACAGGCAAGAGCTGTCCATTAGTTACAGGGGTTCCTGTAATGCCCAGCTCTAGTACATTATTTCCAAATGCATCAGTCAGCGTTGTGCAGCACAGATAAATTCTCATGCTTAAGATCTGTAATGCATACTCTCACCGCTGCTATATTACACTGCAGGTTATGAGGGCAGGAAGAGAGAGGGGGGAAAAATGTAATTTATTTTTCACTGCAGCCTGTATTCTTCCCATTAGCTTCAAACGTGAGATAAGTTATGGACTTTAACGAGCACCTTCAGCTACCAGAGCACGCTGCACACAAGACTGCAGACAGAAAATGTGGGCTGTAAGAACAGGAGGGACTGATTATATGGATGTATGGTGCTGATGACCCAGCACAAGTGCTTCACTGTCCTCAGTAAGATCAGAATGAGAAAGAAAGTTTTCACATGAAGAGTACAAAAAATTATTTTTTATGAAAATGCGTAGAAAATCATGATGTCTTATTTGTGTGTACCATCTCTACAGTACATATATAAAAAACCTGAAAAAGGTACACTTGGAAAAAAAAGACCTTAGAAGTGGAAGGATGCACAAGTGGAAATGATAACTCCTCTCCTTCATCCAGATAACTTTAGTGAGGCATGTAGATGAGGTCTTAGATCATTCTTTACACGCAAGCACACACGCACGCACACAGACACACTCCTACATCTCAAACTCTGTCACAAATGTTAAATTCAGGATAAAGTATTATTGTTACTATTACAACTAAGTTCTCCTCTGATGCATTTACATTGATACATGCCTTCTCTGTCCTCCATGTTGTTCCTGTTTAAGCAGCCATGAGCTGTAGCTGCCTATCCCCTGGAACACATCTTAGTGTCAGTTATCGACAAGTGACTAATTAGCTGTGGGTCTGTAAGATTTTCCTTCTGCTGCTGTGGGATGAGTATTAAACATGCAAGATCAATACTTTTGCTTAATGTCCAGCTATCATCTGTAGCTATGTGTTGAAGCTCTTGGACTAGTTACTCAATCATACACATATTAATATTTTTATCCATATCTTTAATAGTATCTTATTGTCATTATGAAACCATTGTGATGATTTTTTAAAAATATTATTTGCTAAATACATTTCCTGAGACTTGCAGCCTGGAATTGCCACAAAAAAACACTTAAAATTTTACAGCTCTGAACAATTACAATTCAATTATCCATCTTTGACTATTTGCTAGTGGAGTGAAAAGCTTTAAATATAACAATTCAGTTGTGCAATTCTCAAACTGTAGTGGAAAAAAATATAAAAATGTAAAATCATATCCCCATCAAGGACCACTAACCTGCAAAAAGGTTTTTTGCAATTTAACTGATCCTTGCCAATAAAAGAATATAACAATAAAGTTTAAGCACTCTGTTGTCAAACCTACTGTATTCATTAAGAGACATTATTGTTTGCTTTTTATACCAGTAGATCTGTGCATATAATGCATGCACAGGATTTAGGGTCAATCTTGCCAAGTGTACATTTTAACCAGAACCACCAACTGGTGTTAAAGTAAGAGGTGAGGCTATGTTGGCAGGGTATACGAGAAACAGCATTTTATTTAATCAACAACTAAACTCTCCACTGCTACTATTCCACTTCCACCCTAACTAGCCATGGGCTAAATAAGAAAAGAAAACAATTCTATGCACAAGTGCCATGTTATCTCATCTTCCATCACCTCATGTGCCAGCTCTGTTTATCTAAGCAAAGCTGTAGGGTCTTTAGAGCAGATGAATTATGAAGTAAGTACAAGACTCTTAATTATCACATTCACCCAATCTAAATAATGCAGTATTCTGCTTACAACCATGTTACTGTGCAATTGCACGCAATAATTAACATAAGTCCTTAACACAGCCGTGGGCTTCCTTGAACTGGTGTGGATTTCACGATCAAACTCATTACAAATGTACAGGAATGTGTGTGTACACACATTTGCATGCTTCCATTGATTATGGCATGTGGTGCATGCTTAATGCAGCCATTCCAGAAAGAAACATGTGGCAGTGGACATGTTTACCCTCTGGCACTTGTCCCTGGTTCAATGGGCATGTGATGGCAGGGGCTTTAAGAGCATCTGCTGAGTGCAGTGCAGTGATGCAGAAGACATACAAAAATATGTAGACACATGCAGACACCTGTACAGCAATAACAGCCACTATCAATATGAAAATCTAATTATGCCAGGACAGTGAATTTACATGTTGCCGACTCACAGACATGAGACAGTCACATGATATACAGAGCACATTTGCATCAACTTTTATGCCTTAATGCAACCACATTGAAACTGAAAGGCATCTGACCTTGTTGAGTTTAAAAGTGAAACAGAAAAATTGGCCCTTCGTAGCCTCCTAAATAGTCAAGTGACCATGCCCAGTAATGCTGTGTTCTTCTACCCCCAAGAATATGTTGAATGGGTTCAATAAAAATGTATAATAACAAACAAAAATAAACATCTAATGATCTTCATGTACAAATAAAGACTGAGTTTTCTACATGCACTGACGAGCCAAAAGGCCAAAGCTATCCTGCTCTCATTTTCCTTTTCATTGGTCCAATAAAAAAAAAACCACTTTATTAACTACGACATTTTCTTTACCATTGTAATCATTAGCATTACTATTAATCATCACTTAATCAGACTATTAATTCAATATTTGATCTAATTTCTATTTAACTTTTAGCATTAACATTCTAAAATGAATATGAAAACCAGCATGTGCAATGGACCTTCTCTCTTCAACAGCCATATATCCGAGGTAAATATACCAGCTAGGTAACGACAGATTCAGTCTGGTCTCTTGTCCTTTTGACTGGCCTATAGAAGTCACTTTGCTGGACCACAAGTGCTAGTATTTCACAATTAAGGCTAGAGATTACTCTTCTGAATACCTTATTATTATTATTATAATCCTTCATTGCACTTCACACATTTACAAAAAAAGACTTGTCTTGGAACAGAAAATTATCAAAACAACCCCACAACTATAGATCCACAGTAAAAAAGTGTGTGACGGAGAGCACTTGAGCACTATGTTAATGTTAAGAAAAATGATGAGTGCTTTATAAAAGCAACCCATCATTTATGTAGAAAGTGAGCTGGGAAAGGCCAGATTGTTGAAACAAGCATTAATGAATACAACAACTTTAAAATGACTATGAACTCTCTCTCAAATGCACCTACATTCCAGACAAATATCCCCATGAATACATTTTCATTTCTCATGATATCCTTATAAAGTCTCTCTCAACCAAAACGGAGAGTTTACTCAAAATGTAAGAAGATCAATTATATCACTTCATATGGAGAGCACAAGCTTTGTTAACAATGTGTACACAGTATATACCAACTCCATTATTCATAGAGGGACCATATTTATGGACAGACCCATTTGCGTCTCTGTGATTTCAGATGCCATCACCCAGAATGCTAAAACCTTCATGCTAGTGGAACAAGATTGCCACTTTTATGGGAACATCTTGTGCTGAAATAAATTCTCACCTACTAATATGTGCTGAGATCTCAAAGGGGGCAATGAATGTGAAGGGAGCTTTCAGTGAATCTCCCCTTTAAAACACAATCACTTGGTACCATCATACTTTGCTGCTACTAGGTCATAAATAGTCAAGTTTATTGTAATGCTTGATCAACACCACCATCACCATTACCAAGGCCTGATGCTTTCCACAAGCTTTCAAATTCTGAAATAAAATATTATCAGGTTCATCACAAGAAACATCAGATGTATTAAGAAATTTGAAAAAAACAGGTCTATGCGCCCTATGTACTAATTTAGCTTGCTTTAAAATAAACTGACTCAGATGATTAGTGAAATCTAATCAAACCCATACAACTGAGACCAACACTAACACGTGAAACCATGTGATTTAGTACCACAATCACAATATAGTACAACACGATACAACAATACGTATACAACACGAGAATAAAATAGAAAAAGTCTTTCATTCAATGTTGTTACTCTCTCCAAATTCTAGAAAAAGTTGCTAATATCAAACTGGCCCCATTCACCTAAAGGTCAGGAGTTAGCTCACTTATAAAGCAATTAGTTTAAATTGTACCACAAATGATGAAACAATGTTTTCTCTCAAAAGTAAACCGATAATTTCATCAGATGGGCGAATCTATTAAACAGGTAAGATTTCAATTTAAAATTATATATATAATCAAACAGTTTTTTTTTTTTTAAACAAACGACATTCACCTTCTCATAACTGGTTAAATAGCTGACCTCCTTCACTTTTTAAAGGGTACACTTTACTTACTCCTTTAAGACGGAACAAAATTGTAGTTCTTTCCTCAACAAATTGCTGCCTGTTATTTCTTAACATGACAATCACACATTACTGAATGAGTTGTATTGTGAATTTTGACAGAAAGATAACATGAGAACAAAATGACAAAAACTTATTGAATAGATAAAGCAATCCTTTTTGATTTCATTCAACCAAGGACAGTCAGTTTAGAGGGCATCACTTTCATGCAATGAAATACAAAAATCAAAAACTTTTAAAACTACTTTAAAAAACTTTAAAAAATAAGGCTATTATTTTGATTCCCAATAAAAGCTAAAATGTATTCAATCAGATGACAGAGAAGACAGTGGCCCTACATATCTTCCAGTAGGCTGTCCAGTACAGTCAACATACCTACACACATTTGCTTGGCTTGGATAAGAATCTTAGAAACTATGCAGCCTGCACTCTTAGAAAAATTGTTGAGACCAGAAAAAAAGCCCAGTGATTGCTGCCTGTAATCTTACTTAAACTGTAAACTAAACTTAATAATTGACCTAAACTGAACCACATTAAGGCATCAATATTGTAATACAGGTGGGTCATAAGCACTTGACTCCCACACTGTCAAGGATGTAAATGAAAGTTTCAGTTGTGGATTCATTTTGCCATGTTAAACAAATTAGGATTGTTTGCTGTACCACTTTGGAACCATAGATGCCATTTGGTCCCACACTATAGTCACTGCATTTTTGTGTTAGTTACAGAACCAAGGTATCTTAACTCAATACAGGAGTCATTGCACCTGACACCTGCATTGTGGTAACAAGTGGTAACTTGTGCATTACCTGCACAGTGAAAATGATGACAAAACAGTTCCATTGATGCATAATGTATGTACCTCAGCATCAGGAAAAATGGGTTCTCACAACTGGTTTAATTTTGAGAT
>JAUBNQ010000017.1:7729081-7754379 GCA_032353495.1 Ctenopoma kingsleyae | reverse complement strand
AGTGGTACAGCAAACAATCCTAATTTGTTTAACATGGCAAAATGAATCCACAACTGAAACTTTCATTTACATCCTCAACATCTCTCCGATATTACACACATCAGCAAAGAAAAAAACCAAACAAACATGAGTTATCATGTGTAAAACACGGCAGACTAGCTTAAACATTCTGAAATGAGACGTGTGTGTTAATGTGTTAATGATTATAATTGTTGGGATTGCTGTGCAACAAGCAATTCCATGATATGATTATATCACTTCTTACATAAAAGTTTGTTATGGTGCTACACTGCGAAAGAATAACCAGAATTTTTTCAACTAGCTACTTAAACACATTAGATAAGCAATAATATGATTGAACCCAATTCATAGCATTAGCCAACATTAGCCACTTCAATATATTCCTTCGTGTGGTATAAAATAATAACAGGGGCCAACATGAAGGAAATGTTTTTATTGTATTTTTACCTTCCTGTTTGCCATGGAAGCAAAGGTCTGTTTTGCATTTATTATTCCAGAGAGAATAAAATACAAAAATGTGCCAGCTGAACAAAGTTTGTGCCAGTTAAATTGCGCAAACAAGTGAAAATAAGGTGAGAACAGCTATATTATGAGTTTTATGTTTCAGTATTATAGGCACACTGTAAATAACACATTTTTATAGAACATACTGAATATGTATTTTTGTCTGTTGAGAAAACAAAATATTGAAATTCAAAAAATGTTTGAATTGCTTAGGGCTACTACTTCTTTGGAAACTCGCTGTTTTCGGCATATTCTATTGCCAAATCTTAACTTCTTTGATCACATCTACAGAACATGGCACCTCAGAACCATACAAAAACATGTACACACACAAACCAACACACAAATCTAAGCATATTTTCTTTTTCTCTGTCAACTTAAATATAATATTAAAAGGGCAGTGACACATATGTTTCTATCAGTGTTCAATTACTGTGTTGTGGAGATTTATTCAGGGGAGCCACTACCATGTTATTTACAGGGCAGCAACTAAAATATAAACACACTTATTGCAAAACACTGGTTTATCCAAACATCGGCCAAAGTTTTGTTATTTTAGCACAAGAAATTAAGTGTAATATGTAACTTTGCATATACAAATCTATAGCAATAAATAACAATTTGGCATTTATCAGAACTTGAATGTACAATTTCTGATGCACATGCAGATACAACATTCAAGTCCATATATTCGACATCTAAGTGAGTCATTCATTAGTCATGATTAAAGGTCTATGCGGTATAATAAGCTGCCAGTTGAAAGCTAATTCCAGAAAATAATTGTTCATGTGAATACCACGCATACAGAAAATTAATCTTGGCAATTTCACTGCATCATGACACACAAGTAAGCATGTGAATACAAAATGCAAACAGGACACACTGAAACCAAAAGATGTTGTCATATTAATTAAGAAAGGTCCAAAGTGGAATTAGAGGCACCAACCACAATCAAGTAAATGAGAGAGACGTAAAAAAAAAAAATGTAAGGATGTTGTGCTTTTTTTATAGGTCCTCTTTCTTCTCTGAATGTGTTAAAAGTAGGAGAGACATCATGTTTACTATCATTGTGAAATATCCTTTGTGTCTTTCCGATTCTTTTACGTGCATGTGCCCTTATGCATACACACACGCATCTGCTGCTATACAATCACTGTCCGACAAGGAGGTAACAGATGCCCCTTCAGGCTCAGGGGTAGGTAGGCACACTCACTGTGTTTGTGTGCTATTGGTGATCTTGGCACAAACAACTTTCAACAGTCACAAATTCGGTACTGTCCAAGTGTGAGGAAACGTAAAAAAGGTGCATTCCAACTTCCAGTACAGAGACAATTGATGCAAAAATAACATGATAACATGAAGTCTGGAATTTCTCTAAGAACAGGCCCTGAGGAAAAAGGGTTTATTTTTCGAACATTTATATCCTCAGTGAAATGATTTTTCCTCCACTTTTATTTTTCCAAAATAATGTAGAATTGCCTCTTAGCCATTAGCCTTGAATCAACTACGCATATCAGGCCAATCACCACAAACAAATGCAACAGAATATTTGCAGTAAACAGAATCCTGTTGAGAAGCCCAAACGCTGGTATGCAATTTATCACACATCAGGATGTGTCTGGTCCTAGTTTCCCTTGATACAGCGTGGACTGTCTGTGCTGGGCTTGGCTGGGCTGAGTGGTGGCATCCCAGGGAACTGGTGGAGACTGACTGGAGCCCACACGCATGCATTGAGATGCAGCCTTTCTCTCCTTCTGTTTCTCTCTCCTTTCCATCCCACTCAGCACTCAGCTGTCTTCATCCAACTGACTTATGAGGAAATCCTACACAAGAGGAAAAAGCTGCCAGCTCCAAAAAAAAAAAAAAAAAAACATCTCAAAGCGGGTATCAAAGAAAGAAAAGCACAACCAATGCTCTTGCAACAAGACAAAAAGAAAATTCAGAAATCACTGTCGCTCCATCCAGTCGAAATCGTCTGCCTTTGTTTTTTGTGTCTCATTTTATTTAGTTCGCAGTTGTTTTAGAGAATTAGCATCTGCTACCGAGCCTTTGTGGAGGGATTTATGTGCCCCCCTACACATTTCTCCCATACCACCCATCCCCTCCCCTTGCCTACCTCCTTATTCCCAATCAGTCTGCCAGACAAGTTTTTCCCACCCAGTCATCGTACCCAGCCAGCAACCCCTTTTGTGGGTGTGCTTGTTTAGTGTGGGTCTGGTCTGTGAGTGTCATGCATGTTATGCCAGCTTGGGTAGGAGGAGAGAGGAGGAGGAAAAAGAACTCTTTGTAAGTTACGGGAACACTATGAGACAGATGCAGGCGTTCATAAATTATACGGTTCATTTGCATACTCCTGGCATAAGACATTATGCAAATACAGGTCAATTTGCATAATGGTTTCCTCTTGTTGCCTAAATTGTCCAGTTGCTGCTTTTTATTTAATAACAAAAAAGAGTGTAAAACAAAAAAGAATAGTACATTGGAGCCTTATGAAGCACCTTGCCACTGCTTACCTGAAACAACACACTGAGAAAAACTTTAAAGAGGAGGAACATTTCTCTGCTGAGATTATCTTCAATTATACAACCAAACAACCGTCAAACATAAAGTGTGCGCAGGACATATACAAACATACACAGGCAGAGAGAATTTGTACGAATGTATATAGCAATCACAGGAAATACATCACACATTATTAGCAAGCATTTGTAAATTTTTCTGTTAATTACTCTATCCTATGGCTACTAATAAAGCAAGACACTCCATTGTTAATTAACAGCAGTGAGCAAACCCTCTTTAGAGGGAGGGGGATTTTATTAAATAATTAAACTTTCTTCTGTTTTTAACCTCATCAGTTGTGTACCAAATCCCCAGAATAAAAAGCTATGAAAGAGAAAAAGCAGATGGGGCCAAGATAATTATTTGATCAGCTATGCGATGCTGATGAAATGGCAAATGACAATAGAGAGGAAAGATAATTACCATACATATATAGAGAGCTTCATCAAAAAATGTCGGAATATCCAGTAATTTTGTTTACAAGTGTTACGCTTCTCATCCACGTCACACAAAAATAATGGCAATGCAGAGAATAAAATGAGAGAAACATTTTTAAAAATTAATGAAAGGTGGTAGAAAGAAGGACTAAATGCCATGACAACACTGTGTAGCAGAATCAGGCAACAAAATCAACTATAATTTCATAAGAGGCATCTGAATCTTCACTGTGTATTGCCTGCACAGTATACAGACACGGGGCTGCTGATTGTTGGTCTTTCGTTGCTCTTTCTTTCTCCATCAAGCACAGGAAGGGCAAAGCACAGGCATAGTTAATGCCAGGAAAAAAGGTTACATGGCATGGCACAAAAAAGCTCGCCAGCTGGCTTGTAAGAGTTGTTGGAAGAAATCATCAGCTTTTAGAATCAATTAACCCAAATGTTAATTAATGTCAAGCCCATAGAAGAAAAGAGGATGATGGAAGGTGGGTGTACTGGATGTGTGGAAGAAAAGATAAAGAAAGGAGGAGGGTGGGCAAAAGAGGGACTGTGAGAGAAAAGGGGATGGGCAAATAAGGAAAACAAGGAGCGAATGCGCTTGATGGCACAGAGAAGTTGGCACAGTGCCATCCATTCAGTGGTAGCACCAAAGCAGACTTCTGTTCGCTCTGGAGGATAGGTGGTTAGACGTAGCCTGGAAGACAGAGGGTTTCTGTCATTTTGGTAGCACCAAACTCTTTTTTTTGTGGATGTGGGACTGTTGGAAAAGTTGGAATGAAGATATGGGTCATTTAACTGGTCATTATTTCTGGACCGTCTTGAAGGACAAGTAAACCTCTGCTGATGAAGACTTAAAGATATGACCTACATTTCAATTAATTCTGGGTGCTGCCATTCATATGGATTAGCTGCTGTTGCATGGCACCATGATGGTGGTACAAGGGTGCATATCTAGCACCCTGAAGATATGATATACAGCAAACCTGAAGATATGAAACAGGAGGTGAGCCTACAGCGATGGGTACCTCATTTACAAAAGTGGGAAATTGTGGCAGTGTCACATGATTAATAAAATAGAGATAGATATTCTTTAAAAAAAAACAGCAGAACCTTGGGGCTGTTTTGTTGTTCTAGTGATAATGGGCGTGCGGCGGTGCCACAAAAGGAAGCTCCTCCCACTCACTCTGTCTTGTTCTCTCTCTAACCATCGGAGGCAGAGCGCTCTGTGCCAGGCAGCGAGCCATCTGGGCAGAAGATGCCATGCCAACTGATTTGTTAGCAGTAAAGGACGTACACTTGGAAGATGCCATTTTAATCTCACTGTTGACATTTATGGACTTTGGTAAAAGTCACTGATCTGGAGGATGCCCAAGGAGCAATAATTTGGCACTTGCGGGTCTCAAGTGGCATGCTAGCGGGAATGCGATGGCATCTGGCACGAAAACTGGCGAAGAACAAGGGATATACCACAATTAACCCAAACTGTCACAAACGGATATCCTTTGCGTATCGGTTGCCAAATACAAAGAGAAAAGAACAAACAAAGACATTATATCACCTGATATGACTAATTAGAGCCAAATTTGCTTTGTAAATTAGGATGACAAAATCAAAGGAATGACTTGAACTACCAACAAAAGAGTCCATAAAGGGGATAAAACAACAAAAAACAAGATAAAGCAAGACAAAAGCAGCGAATAACTATTTGTAGCGCTTGAAGCGAGTGCATTTTTGTGCCAACTCCCTTCCCCCTTTGCCCCACATCTTTTAGTGTGAGCTGCCATTTCTTATTGCACTGGCTGGCAGGCACATTAAACATCTACCATAGGCTCTTCTGCAACAGACGCTGCCAATCTGCCAACCACAAGAGGAGGAGGGAGCAAACATGGACCTGAGGGACTATGCCTGAAGCTCAATGGCAGCTGTTTACAATGTTACAGACACAAAAGCTAGAAAAAAAAATGGCGAGGATGAATACTAATGAACTGTTGAGACAAATTACAATCAATGGACAGAGAAGAATAAATTAACTTTTTTCATTTATGTGAACTTGTACTGGTCAAAATTAGCCACACATCCTGTTCTCTTCTACAAGATTTGTTTCTGTTACAGGGGCAAGTTTGTGAAGCAGAAAAATGTTATGAAAAATATCATGAATTTTTAACATCTGCAGCAAGTCAAGCAATAGCAGAGAGGAATGCATGTATTTGTATTACTCCTGTATATTCACAGAATTATCATGCACTTTGATTACTACAGTCTCAATACAATATCCAGCAGCAAGAGACCAGCAAGTGAGAGAGGTGACATAGACACAACAGGAACTCAGTGGAATGAGTACAGAAGGCACAGGAAGGAGGAGGCAACCTAAGTTCAAGAAGCACTGAGGGGAGGTGCTGACCTGCCTGCAAACAAACTGGGGGTACTGAGGCCGTGGGAATTCATTAGATCCTCCACACCCCATATCTCCACGACTTTTTTGCCCCCTTCTTGCCAGCCATCCAAAAGAAATGAACAAACTCCACCCTTTCAGGAGCTTCCCTGCTTCCTCCTGCGCTAAACTATCATAAACAGATGCAACGCAGGCTTACCAACTGATCTGGGTTGTGGTTCGGGGGACTCTGTGGGTCCGGAGGAACATTTCTGTGGTTCCCGCGAGGTCTGCTGGCATCGGGCATGAAGCCAAGGATGGGCATCGCTGCAAAGACACACAACGGAGGCTTTCATTAAGTTAATTTTCATCGTTAGTATGCACAGTCGGAATTAAAACAGCAATTAGCAACGCAAGGATATTCATCCACTGGCATCCAACTATTTTTGTTTTCATTTTTTACCAGGGATTTCTTTGTACAAGAGGCATGGTTGTGCAATATGAATAATTAAGGAAGTCATCCAAAGGGAGGGATTATAACATCTCTGTGCTTGCTACCAACCTTGGCACTACCAAGATGTCTGAATCTGGTTGTACCACCACTCTGGAAGGACCGCTTGAAAGATGGCATCTTTTGGGCATCTCAAATGCGGTAATCGATATCGCAACAAATACGATTAACAACTTAATTTGTAATTGGTGGCATATTTTTTCCATATTCATTACGAGGGAACACGTGGATATTCTAATCTTTCGGAGCTAATGAACTTTGGATAATCACCCTTTTATTTAATTCCATGGGGGATGTTAATTGTGCGGCGTCTTCATTACACAAATGGATTACAAAAAAAAGAGGGCTTGCACAAGAGAGCAGAATGGAATGGGGGGTGGAGTGTGTGTTTATATGTGTGTGTGTGTGTGTGTGTGAAGGGGAGAGAGAGAGAGAGGGAGAGAGCAAGAACAGGGATATTTTTCCTCCTTCGTTATATGCCAGTAGTCAAATAATGCCACAGTACTCACAAACAAGCATAGAAAAGCTCCTGCATTGCCAGTGATATTCAAGTGCTGTGTCTTGGAAAACCTGCTCTCATTGCTCTTTGCCTGCTCTCTAGAGCTGC
Source organism: Ctenopoma kingsleyae (assembly GCA_032353495.1). NCBI lineage: Eukaryota > Metazoa > Chordata > Actinopteri > Anabantiformes > Anabantidae > Ctenopoma > Ctenopoma kingsleyae. The sequence continues at coordinate 7,747,369 of JAUBNQ010000017.1, read as the reverse complement.
AACTCTCACACATGAAGACATCTGCCTTTGCTGGTTCTGGATCTTACAAAACTGGAGCGAGAAGAAGCCTTGGAATTTAATTTCTCTCTAAATTGGATCTTATTTGTGTTATTCAAATGATTACTGCTTTAGCAGCACTGATCTTTATTAGAGTGGTGATTTTGGCGCCTGGATAAAGCGGAATGCAGAGAAGACAACAGACACTGTGGCGAGCACTGGCTAATATCCCTTGTGCTTAATCATCCTACAGCAGAATGGTTTTATGCATATTTCATTTGCATATCATTACATCGCTAAGGCATTCAGGCAAATGGCAGGAGAGAGCAGGGGAGTGGAAACAGAAAAGCATAAAATATATATATATTAAAAAAAAGCGACTCATTATGTGATGACAATCTCTAAAGCTGTGCGCTTGGTTTTGGCAACCTGCCAATTCGTTTAATTCAACATTAATTTAGAAAAGTCAGTGCGCTTAACTTTTCCGATGGATTATTTCAGCCCGTTACAATCTGTATAAGAAGCCGTCTCACATATAGTGAATGTCTGTTCATGTTGAACAAATGGATGTTTGTGCATTTGCGAACAGCAAAGAAATTAATTTATTATTGTATCAGATTTCATAACACTTTTGTATGTGACCAACTACATTGGAAATCCAAAATTTGTATGAACATTTAGCCATCAAGTTTGTTAGAGTTTATTTGAGGGTTTAAAATGTTAAATGATGACAGAGTACTGCAGGTGACTGCTGGCAGCAGGTGTGAGGCAGGCTAAGTGCTAGTAAATTACTAGGAGACTAATGACTACAAACCTTATTACTTGATGGGAATAACCAAGGCTATTCTAGTGCCCTTCCTACAATCTTCTTACACTAAACAAGAAAAGTTGCCTCAAGTTATTCCTCACATAGACATACTGCATCATAAAATATACCCCCACTAACCTAAAGCTGATTCTTGCAATAGAGCCAGGCCCATTAGATTTAGATCAAATAATGTTATACTAGCCCCCATGCAATACCACTCCCATATCACACACACACACACACACACACACACACACACACACACACACACACACACACACACACACACACACGTGAAGGATATGATATGAAATTCAACATTTTACACATTTTATGAACTTGCAAAAGTGAATAACATGATATAGTACATGAGGCTGAAGTTAAATAGAAATACACTGTGACCCAATATTAAAATTTGAAAAAAGCAGTTAAAGAAAACAACCTAAAGAAGAGTTTGATTGCAGAAAATAAAGAATGGAGTAAAATTAAAAAATCTGTTCAATTAAATGGAACCAGTTCTCACACAAAACAATACTCCAATTAGCAAAGGCATGAACAGCATGGAAAACAATTCTGTGGTAAAATTTTATTCCACAGAGACCTGTGTATCTAATTGTGGATCTCTCTTTTTCCAGACATCCTTGCTTAATTCTTCCTCTATGCAAGGCAAATCCCCCTGAAGCCAGAATATTCAAATGAAGTGAGCTTCATGCCTCACACAATTAGACATGTTTAGTAATTTGAGAAATGAGTGCCGCAGGGGCAAGAAGGAGGGGCAGTGCAGATGGGGAGCAAGCTGGCAGGGGAAGCCCACTGAAGTGGGTGGGTATGAACCTTGGCGCTTTTTAAGCATGGCACATGCAGATGTCGCTGTAGTTCTTCCAAAAGCTTCCACCAACTGAGCGGGAGGGAGGTAACGAGGAACTCGTTTGGCATCACACACGTCCAATACGCATTTCTAAGGAATGTTAGTGTGCAACACTGGTCAAGTGTGGGAAAGAGACTGGCAGTCTGAGCCAGAGAAGCTAACACAGGTCTAACATGGGTAAGACCAGGGCTGGGGGACATCCCTTCCTGTATGAGGGAACGTGGAGGCAATAACCATGGCAAAGCACAGCAAATGTTAACAAACACCAGGGTGTGTCTGTGTATTTTTGAGCCTGCCATAAGATGTAAACATTATGCAGAGTGCTGATATTAATATGCATGCAGGCCCACTACATTATGCAGCTCAGCGTGAGCTAATATTGCTGGCCTGTTCTGCAATGCTTCAGCTACTGTCTGAGAATGTCCTCTCTCTCAACAAACACAGTTCTTCCCTTCCTCACACTCCAGTTAAGCTGTTTAATTATCAATGTTACCCATAGAAGTCAATTTGAAAAGTGACAAGCTTCATCTGTGACAGGGAGAAAAAGTCACACCAATGAAGAAGTGGGTCAGGACGATATTGTCCATAAGTTAAAAATGTCATTTCATGGCTACTTTATTTTCCTACAAAAAATGTTTTTACCATAGTCAAAATTCCTGATATTTTGAAACTTTACGGTAATAAAACATTAAATCTACATTAAGTGGAATCACTAATGGACAGGTTAAGTAATTTGAGTAAATTAGTTTCACACATCAAGTATAAAACAAGTTTACTTTTTAATACGATTAATTACACAACTAATGCACGTAAAAAAACAGTAATACAGAAATACTGTATATCAGAAACTATTAGTAGATGTCTCCTCAACATACAACAACTATACATGATTTACTGAGACATTAACAGAGAAAGTTTTTCTGCTACCTCTGATTTCTGGCACAAGTAAGCTAGCTGGATATCATGATGTACCAGTTTAACCTCACCTTTTGGCTTATCACATAGACATGAAGTTGGTAGGAATTAAATAATAATACTCATGCTTACGTATGTGGACTGCCTCAACCAAACTGAGGACCAGCACTATCTCTTTAACCACTGTCTTGTCTGGGGACTGCAGATTAATTGATTCCTGGTAATCTGATTAGTATTAATATGCTGTCACTGAGGCAATCGAGGTGACCGAGTGAATGTAGCCAGCTCTTCATAAACTGCTGTGAAGGTCAACTGTCAATCAAATGACACAATGTGATAATCAGTCTTTAAAGCCAGCACAAGGATGCCATTAACATCACCAGTAACGGCTGATGAAAGAACTGTCATAATGGCAAGCCTCAAGTCTGCAAATGAATGCTTAGAGATTGGCTGGGAAAGAAGAGGAGTAAGGAAGAGTCTGCCATAAACAGACAAATGCTCTTTGTGAAATCTTGTCTTTAAGAGTACAGGTACAACTGCAACATATATTACTTAAAATAATACATAGTTAGCTACTGAATACTTAGTAGCGCCTTTTTAATATCAGAGTTGTCTTTTCCCAGTGAAGCTACAGGACTAAAATACCTTGGCACTTGAAGAACATGTTCAGAAGGACGTTAACTGTGAACTCACTCCAGTAACAGTAGTCCTTTAGCATACTATGGCTGTTAGAGAGATAAAGATGTACCATAAGAGTGACTGTTTTGGCTGGTCTATTGAGAGGCTGCTGACTGTTGGCCTGTTTCAGTAAGGGCACACTTGACTGCCCATGAGAAACCCAACTGTATACTGAATAGAGTAGGCCATCTTATGGGATACAGTCACTAAATGCCCCTCCTGAGTCCTGCATGCTCAGTGAGATGCTGTATGTGTGTATGGAACTGTTGGCATATGTAAAATTTACTGTGCAACAGAGAGAGACAAAAGATATGAGTGTCCTGCCATGGTCCCTGTGCTCGGTCAGAGTTTTCTCCCTCAGGGAAAGGGAGAGTGAGAGTGAAGGAGAGAGCAAAAGATGAGACAGCGTGAAAGAAATAGTATGTCTATGCTGTGTCCCACAGGGCCTGAACTGGGCGGCTGGCAAGGGAGCCATTACATGCGTGTCTCTGACAGCTCACTCTCTCATTACGCCAGCAGACATTTAACACCACCACTCTTCCACCCTAGCTTTGTAATACAGACTATATCATCACCCACCACACACATTTAAGTGGCTGCTTTGATATACTATGTGTTAAGGGAGCAACTTGAGCTCTGTAGAGCCACTTAAAGTCTGGACCTAAGTTGACATCTTTGCTTTGGCAAAGTTATGATGTTGATGACTTCTAATGAAAGACAAAATTGATGTTACCCCCAGTCAGGGTTCACACAAGATATTTCAAAATCTTTTATACAGAGTTTTATATGAAGAAAACAAGCTCTCTAATGAAGATATGAGTTGATCAAAATCTGTGCACATTGCCACACTAACAGCACTTTTTTAGTATTTTTTCTTTTTTTTAGTATAAACATGCAACATAACAAAAAGAAAGCCATAGTGATCAATTTCAAAATCGGGATATAGAAGTATAGTTTATTCTGCAAGTAAAAATGTCAAATGTCAAACTACACAAATTTCTGCAGCATTTTTAAATAAAGCCATGGATAAAAGAAAATCAATGTCACTGCTCAAATGTTCATATTTACCAGATGCTGCAACAGGTAGAGAGAATTAGAAGGGCTGTTTGAACAAAAGTTTAAGACTGGGGTTACATTGTGCGTGTACAGTGATTTAAGTCAAATGTGGAACCGTTTTTTTAATTAAAACTACCTTTTTCAACACATGGTAAAAGTCATTTTGTTAGTATTAAACAGCTTTTTGGAGTCCGCTTAAAATCAACTGTAGTTTTCATCATCTTGTGATTAGTGACCTCTCCCTGCATTCACTTCTCCTACATCTTAAACCCATTTTCTTTCTATAATCTGGATTTTCTTCTATACATTAATCTGTCTCTAATAGAATATGCTAATTTTACCTCCCCATTATTCATCTATCCTTCTCTTCTCTGATAGCATCATCATCCTTGCTGCACTTTGCCTCTCAAGCTATAGACAGCTATAGTACTATCTAGAACTGGATGTTCCCTGCCCCATATGCTATACTGATCTAATAATACTAAAGTCCTGCTGAAACACTATGAGCCTGTGACACTGAGAACCTCTAGAAATTACATGTTACTCACAATTTACAGTGCTGTCAGGAGACAACCTGTCTGGTTGAAATCTCCCCTGTCCCACCCACTCAAAATGAGCTGAGCTATGAATGTGATGAGAAAAAGGCAAGAAGCACGCATAAGAATAGAGCTAGGCAAGCACACATGAACATGACCTCTGCTGGCTGTGGAAAAAATCTGCTGCCTCCACACTTTACTGCTAAAGGGCAATGACAGACTTAATTGGACTGAAAAAGACATTTCTTCAAGACTTTTTGGCAAATCCTACTGCAAAGGTTATGAGAACTGCTCAAAAGATGGAACCAACTTAAACAAAAGGCTTTATGAAGTAAGAGAGAATGCATCTGTAGCTGTTTAAGTACTGTAGACATGCTGTGCGTCATATTGTCTGTAGGACTCTATTGCAGTGTTTAATGCAGTCATTTTTTTTGATAATGTCAACAGCATTTTTGTTAAGCATAGGTTTGCTTATCTATCATAGATAGAAGTGACAAAATGTCTGAAGTTGTTGATGTAACTGACTAGACCTGGCCAGAGGAGACAGAAATCAGCATCAACTACCATTCCTTACACTGTATATATCCCATTTTATATAAAGGTTACAAAAAGGAGGATGGAGGGAACAGAAAAACTTGTCTGAAATTGATTGACGCAAAGGGTTTGTAATAAGGACCTTGAGACCCATTTTCATTTTTATTCCCACAAGCCAAAGACATTAAGTAGTGTTTTCAGTGCAAATCTAGAGAATTACCTCGATCATGACCAGAACAAAAGCAGGAAATGTGCCTTTTAGAGCTAACAGCCTTTTATGCCTTTTACTTCTCAGAACTTTTTATAGATTTGCCTTCTTCTTGTGTGTCGACTCTCAGGCAAAGGTTCATTAAGATGAAATGCCTATTTCTCCTTATATTTCTCAATGCGGTGGACAGGAATATTAGCCACTCTGCTGTAGTAGCAGCAGAAGCAACAGAGCCAGACTTCCTCCCGGCCAGAGCTCTTTGGTAATGGTTTCGTTAAAGCACTATGCTCTTGCTTGCCTACCGTCACACTAGTCACTGTGAAGAAGATGTGCAGGATCAGACAGGGCAGAGAAAAAGGGGGAGGAATATGAAGAGGGAACAGGACATGGAGAATGATGACAGGCATGGGTAACAGTGCAGTAGAAGAAAAGGTTAAATCAGGTTTTTTGCTGCCGATTCCAATACCGATCACCAATGAGTGCCGATCACCAATCACTGATACCGATCACATGGATTGGCTGTAAATTTTTCAATTTACTATAGGTAGAAGATTGGTGTGTTATGTGTGGTATTAAATTATAATGCTCCAGAATGAGACCTCTTTACGAGTTGGGCCTTATCAGGGCTCTTAGTTTGTAGTAACTCAGTATTTACAGAAACCAAATGGTAATTGCTTGTGTCTTCTCCTTGTAAGTCACTTTGGATAAAAGCATCCGCCAAGTAAAGTAAAGACCTGGCATAGCTTAATGGCATATCTATGTTTATTGCTTATAACTACTGTGTATCTAAATGTCTCACTGATGATTGTTGACTGCTAATTACTAATTACTTCTTTCTGATTGTATGACAAGAAAATAGGCATGCATGGGATGTTCTCTGGATCTATAATGCTTAAGAAAAAGAAACTACTACTAATTTAACTGTAGTTTATTCGTTCATTCAAACTTTACATCACTCTCACAGACATATTTACAGCGACAGTAACTTTTATCAAGTGGAAGAAGTGTTTTAACACAATGCTCAACACCTATGACAGTTACAATACATTTACTGCAGAGACATAAATACGACACGTAATATCCACAATATACTGCTATTATCCAGTATAACATGATGCTCCATCACAAATAGACATCCCATCATCAACCAGTCACATTTACTGATGCTGAACAAGCAATCAAAAATTATATTATTATTATTATTATTATTATAAACACACTCAGGAACCAATTCAAGCCAATCTGTCACACCAACATGCTGACATGCCAACACATTTGACCAGATATGACAGTCACAGCGGTCTGAATATTGTTTAAACCAGCAGAAACTGTCTAAAGCAGCAATAAAAAAAAAATCAATAGCTGGTAAAGTCAGATAAACATCCATTAAACTTACCAAAGCTGCTCATCATTTGAAAACAAAGTCCATCCTCCTTTTAAGTTTAACTCAGTTCACGTTATATACTAGCTAGCTTAACTTCAGTTAGCTTAACGTCAGTTAGCAAACTGACCAGCCTGTCACGATGAAAACTTGTGACGCCAGCAGCTACGCCAGCAAGGAAACTCAAAATGATGATTTCATTTGAATATGATATTTTATTTCCATTTTATTGACAATCACAATCTTTCATTTTGAAAAACCGGACCATCTGCCATCAGCTCCTCTTAATGCGCTCCGTTTGTAAATATTCCTGAAGCATTGATGTCCTTGCTTGAAGACACAAAAGAGATCGGCTTTTTGATCGATACCCGCTGTATTACTCTGGTTTAAGGTCAGGGACAGATTGTGGTCTGGCTTAGTAAAGAAATATCCAACATTCACAAAATCTAAACAAAAATACAATCTCCATCTATCCCAACCACCTCCTTATAATTCTCTTTTCCTTAAATGTAGCATCACAATGTAAATATAGATAGACAGATACTGTATTGATCCCCAAGGGGAAATTCACATATTGTAGGATTACTTAAACTGCAAAGACATATTCACAACAGTACAGTTTGGTTGGACAGGAATGTGATTTTCAGGAGACTGGGTTGTATATGGCAAAACAATCAGATCAAAATTTATTTCATAAGGCTAGAAGTTTTTCTTTTTCTTTTTTTTTTTTTAGAAAATCCAAGGTCAAGGTTAATGTTCCTTCCTTTATCCTAATGTGGAAAAACATCCTATGGAAACAAAACCTACTTAATGGTGAACAGATCCTATTCACCATCAAGTATGTCTGGCAGGGAAAGACCACCAACAACTGCAATCAACATGCATTCATGAGTAGGAACTAGATGACTTGCTAAAAGTACATACCACCCATTATCTAACGGCATATTACATTCAATAGTGGCCCCACTGCAAATATTAAAGCAAAACAAGCGTCTCTTACACAAAACATTTTTTTATTTCCTCCCTACAAGGCCCAACACTAAATTGAATTTTTGAGGCAGTTTTGTAATTTTAAACATCCTTCATTTATTATTAAAGAAAGGAACAAAGGAAAGAAAGAAGTACTGCCTTTGGCAGCATCAAGACTCCCAGCGCTAATCCACCACCCACAACTCTGGGCGTTTTTTCACACCCCAACTCTTCCTAGTAGGTGACTTTAATACTTTGAGTACAGATCAATGTGATGATAGGCCCAAATGTCATATTATCCATTCTTCCACCCATTTATTATCCTAACTACTTTTCCAGTTAAGGGTTACGGGGGTACTGGAGTTTGCTGATCTGGAGCATTCAGGTGTGTGTTAGCACAATGCCAAGAGGGAAAGACATAAGCAATGGTCTTTGAGAAGCAATTATTGCTGCACATCAATCTGGAAGTGTTAAAAATAATTTCCAAACTATTTGGAGTTCAACCTTCTACAGCATTCAAGACAGTTGTCAGTCTTGCCAAGAGTGGACATCCCAGCACATTCACCCCAAGGTCAGACCGTGCAATGCTGAGAGAAATACCAAAAAACCTAGTAGGTACATCTGAGACACTACAGTCCTCACTGAGCATGGTAAATGTTAGTCCATGACAGCACAATTAAAAGAAGACTGAACAAGTACAGTGTGTTTCAAAGGGTTGCCAGGAGAAAGCCTCATCGGTCTAAGAAAAACATGAAAGCACAACTGAGATTTGCGAAACCGCATCTGAAATCTGGAACAATGTCCTATGGACAGAAGAGACCAAAATGGGGTCATTTGGCCTTAATGCTGAGCGCCATGTTTGGTGAAAACAGCGTTTCAGCAGAAACACCTCATACCCACTGTCAAGCTTGACATCACAACAGGTGATGATTAGGGATTGTTTTACAGCCACAGGACTGGGGTACCTTATAGTCAGGGAGTTGACCATGAAATCCTCTCCATACATTTACTACCAGAGCCATCTGTCCAACAGCCAGAACTTTGTCTAAATTGGGTTATGTCACTGGACAATGATATGGAGCACACCAGTCTTTCTGAAAAGAATTAGGGTTTTGGAATGGCCTAGTCAAAGTCCACACATCAAACCAATTGAACTAACTGTTGACCAAAACAGGTCGATCACATTACAGCTGTTCTTGCCTCTCTTCATTGGCTCCCAGTTTATTTTAGAATTGATTTTAAGATTTTATTGATTACCTAAGAAGAATTACATGGCCTGGCTCCAGCTTACATATCAGATCTTTTAATTCTTTTATACCCCGTCATGAAATATGAGATCCTCAGGCAGTGGGTTTCTGTCTGTCCCAGCATCCCAGGTAAAAACCAGGGGAGACAGAGCCTTCTCTATCAGGGCTCCGAGGCTCTGGAATGACCTGCCAGAGGAAATCAGGCTGTCTGAGTCAGTGTTGTCTTTTAAGTCCCATCTTAAAACACATTTTTATCGAATTGCCTTTTATTCTATGTGACACACTTATTTTGGTTTTAATTGTTTATTTTAACTGTCTCTTATACTAGTGTGTGTACTTTTTAGCTTTGTGTTTTGCTTGTTTGATTGTACAGCATTTGCACTTTCTATTTATGTGGGTGACTTTAACATTGTACTATGCTTGTTGTACTGTACAGCACTTTGTACTTTGAAAAGTGCTTTCTAAGTAAAGTTATTATTATTATTATTATTATTATTAAAAGCTGTGGCAAAACCTTAAGCATAAGCGAATCCCCAAAAACAGTGATCAAGTAAAGCAATGTTGTAAAGAAAATGTGCCAAAATTCCCCTACAAGTTATAAACAATTACTTTAAGTTATTGCTGCTAAAGGTGGAACTACAGCTACTAAATGAGGGGTACTTGGGGCAATGCCCATGTGCCACTTCAAGAAAAAGTTACTGTCCCCCCCCCCCCACACACACACACAAAAAAAGGATTGGTTAAAATAATATGAATACTTTATTTGATCAAAAATGCTGAGGCAGCAATGTGCCTGCATGCGCATGATGGATACATCATGCCAGAATGGACGTGAGGGAAACACTGCTTTGAACAGCCACCACAGAAACAGAAGGTGTTGGTGCATCTCTCAAATAAACCCAGGAAATCCTTCTTAATAAAAACTACTCCATGTCCTTTTGTAATCCTGCTCTGTATTATCAGTATTTTGCAGCTAAGTGTTGCAATTAGGCTGGCCTTTTTCATGCAAATCAATTTGACAGCACAACAATCAGTTAGTTATGCTAGCTCCTGCTCTATCATTTTCCCCTCTCTGCTCCTTCTCTCTCTTGCCCTCTCCCTTCCTTCCACCTCATTTTCTCTGGCATTTGCAGAGATTGCTACATTTGCATTATTTATCATATAAGGTTAGAATATGCACCACTCAAGGCAAGAGCATATGGTTATTATCAGAATATTACAAACATTAAACACAAAATGCACTCATTTGCTTCAGTCATGCTCCAATACATACCCAAAATATAACAAGATCATTCTGCAATTTAACTCTTCAAATCAATTACAGGATGACAGAGGAGGAACCTGTCTATGGCTCATGTTAAAAAAAGCAAAGTCAACAGGTATAAATACTAGAGTTTCTTTTTCCCAGTTTATATCCTGCATCCACTCCTGTGTGTGAAGTACTGAAACCAGACATCCGGGTTTCAATTTACTGACAACATGCAAAAGGCAGCCATGCTACACTTGACAGATAGCACCACTGTCTAAAGCTTTGACAACATGCAAACACAAACGCACATCTACACTGCTTGACAGGCTACCATAAATGTACATGTTAAAGGCTACTCGAGCAGTAGGTCATTCATACATTATAATGCATGTACTGTTGGCAGATTGGTCATTGAAAATATTAATACATACAATTTGTAAGCCCCTCAAATACTTGCATGGACTTATTCTAGTATGATGGATAGATGCTGCTTTATTGCCAATAAAAAGTAATTTACAAGACAAACAGGGACAAGCTCCTTGAATTATGGTAACTTTAGAAGGCACTGGATGTAGAGTCAAAATTAATTGGAGTTGTGGCTCCTGAGTACTGATATCATTCACCACTGGACTGTTTGTCTAGTCAATAGCACAAATGAACTGAAAGAGTGTGGCAGACCTTATGTAGATATGTACTCAAGTTGGCTATAGCTGTTTCACATAAACAATATATTTATGCAGACTGTGTGTGTGTGTGTGTGTACGCACGTGTGTGTGCCATGTGTGACCAGAGGGCCTTTTAGTCTTGCAGTGGTGGTGTCTCATTAACATGCCAGCCTACTATAAAAACGATCTAAATTCATCTCTTCATCAAAGTCCTTAGTTAAGTACAGAGGCAAGATGGGGAGACAGCCAGGCAAAATCAGAAGGAAATAACTGCATGTGCTCTTTTTTCTAAGGGTCAAATAAATTAAATCTGACAGAAAAAATATCGAGGGAGACTTTAAAAGAGATAAAAAAGAGCTGTGGGTGAGAGAGCGCATTGGTGTGAGAGAGAGAAAAGGGAAGAGAAAAACATAGAAGTGCTGCAGGATGGTCTGTGTGCCTTTAAACTGAAGTCTCAATCTCACGTAGTTTTGTTCCTTAAAAGGAAATCAGAGGGCTTAGCTGAGGCATTGCCTTGAAAGTCATGAATAAACATCAGATTGCCTGTCTGTGCATACATCATACATCACAAGATGACACCACCTAATGGAGCAGGATTCCTCACCCTCCGACACATGAAAAGGCAGCGAAATTACCCACAAAACCATGCAGGCACATGGTTCTAAAATGGACCGCTGAGAGAGAGACAGGGAGGGGCTAAGAGAGAGAAAGGAGGAGTAGTGAGAAAAGGAATATCTTAGTAGAAATTAGTAAAATGGAATGTGATGATAACCACATTCTCTCTATGTCAGTGAGCCTATAGTCAGTGCAGAAAAAAACATCATACACTACAATGCTATTTCTCTATTCTTGAACGCTCTTTGCCATAAGTGAGAGCGCTCCTATTATTTCTACAGGTGTACAGTATATACAGTACTATAGCATTGTTTTCTACTACAGACCAGGCATTTAACAAAATGAAGAGGGCAATGGACCCATTACAGAAAAATGTAATCCGATAGCCACCATAGAGGACTCACTGATAAGAACATAATTTCACCTCCCAGATACAGGCGGATGAACAATCAGCAGAAAAAACACACACAAATGAATACAGAGAGCAAGTGAGCAGCAACTTGGTGGGGTAGAAGACTAACAACACAGTTCAGCATAGTTGAATGAATGCAGTGTAACAGGGGCGGACATTAACCCCTTATACAGGTTTATTGCACCTATGCTGTATCGCTGGCTGTAAAACGGTTCCATACCAGCATGAGGGGATCCTTTTTGAACCTCCTTCGAGGATCCTTTCTACCTGGACCTGAGGCGCCGTTGGGTGTTGGGGAAGAGAATTTTGGTGACATATTGTGACACCAGCTCCTAGGGATGTTTCTTCTGGGAGACTGCTTTTCCATTTATTTATGATTCAAACTCAAATACAGTTGTGTTACATTATGTTCAGTATGTTAATGATTACAGTTACATTTGGCTTTGTTTGAGCAACAGGTTTAAGTGTTCAGACTTAATGCTACACTAGATAATTGAGGAGACTTGCAAGGATAAAATGTATAATATAATTAATATAATTTAATAATATATATTAATATAACAAAAGACCCCAGAAGAAAAGGTCGGAAAAAAACAGTAAGAAAATACTTATGATAATATGTCCATTCTTTGCAGTAGGTTTACAGAGAACAGAATCAATTTGAACTCACACTTGTCCTCCATTTGCTATCTGGAAGCTTGAGTGCATCTGTATCTGCAGAGAGCTTAAGGCAACTATGTGCAGGACATTTCCACAGAGGTTCACTTGGAAAATATCCATCAGAAGGAGAAACTAATTAACTTGAGTCCATGTATGCATGTGTGTATGTGCATGTGGGCATGCCAATGCACATGTGTTGGGGCAGGGAGATGTACTGCACACCTAGCCAGGATGAGAGCAGTGTTGTGCAGCCAAGTGCAGTAATTTCTTTGATCATTTTTAATGGCCATTCTTTCATGTGAGGCTGCAGCTCACACACAGCTCCCTGCAGGTGTCATCTCATTCCTTCAGTTGTGGGATTAGTATGCGGCAGGCAATAAAAAACCAGGCCATTACACTGTGCAGCACACATACATAATCTCAACACAGTGGGATCATTACCTTTTCAAAGGATGATATCAGTTCACAGTCTACAGAGAGGCACAAAGAAAGCGATAGAAGCTGAGCTAAAGAAAAAAAAAGGAACCAAAAGGAGACAGAAATAAAGAGACAGCAAACCACAATAGCAGTGTGGGATAGAGGGGGTAAGAGAAGGAGCTATCAATCAGCATTGCAAATAGTAGCAGACAGGCAAGTAGTGGATGACGGTTCTGCTCCCCCTGAAGTCTAGCATGTTATGGACACAGTGGTAACTGTTGTATTCTGAAATAAACCAAAAACAATCTCACTTCTATCATCTTACAGTGCCTGAATAAATTATTTAGCTATTCCAGCATTTTATTCTTCTTGAACTTGTGATATGGTTGAGAAAATCTCAATCTCATATATTCCCACTTTGTGAGAAAAAAAGACCAGGCAGATGCAACACCAAGCCCTAAACTAAAATTGAAAGTAAAGACAGTCCTCACAGAGGTAAAAACACCTAGTCAGCTCAGTGCTGCAAGTCAGCAAGTCTGCCATTTGAGTGCCACTCACTGACACAGTGGCTGTGGTGTGACTTCTTCTGTAACAGATCATCTCTATAGGCCGTGCATACTGCACTGTACACTCCAAATACCAGGTTCCCTGAGTAACTGAAAATCTCTACAAGAGGTCAAAGAGCAATTCCACTGCGCCTTTCACAAGCACCTCCACTAGTGCAATCCAAGAAGACAGGTAAAAGGTCTGTAACAGCAACTAAATGTATTTTCAGAATCTGAACCATCCAGCATGTTGGCTCATTAATAATTATTCTCAGGGGATTCTTCAGTTACACCTAGTTGAGAAGGATGACTAGCTTAACTCATTCACATTCATACTGCATCTACCATTTTGGTTTGCTGAACGTAGGGGAATTTACACACATTTTTTAAATGTATGCATTCAACTACTATAACCTGCTCTCACACTAGACATGAGACTTTCATCTTGAAAAGTCGTATTCATGTATGTATTGCGTAGTATAGTATGTGTATGCAGGAAGTTCTTGTTGATTGATGATTGTTTTAATTGAAAGAAGAAGAGTTTCAGAAATTATTTTCCTGAGTATTCAACCAATTATTCAGACAATAAAACCAGTAACTGGATATTCTTCTTTAAAATAGTAAATACAGTGATCTTTACGTCCTGTATGTACAGAGCAATGGAACAGGTCATATCTCTTAGAATTAGTAGTTGCACTACATTAGTAGCACAAAGTCAATCTATTATCTATTTTTAGATAGATAAAATAGATCTAAGATTTTTCTAAATCAACCCTCAAGTTGGTCAACCGTTTTTACAAAACATTCAACCTTCGGGGTGGGGGATGCTTGTGGTTCCTACTGAGTCTTCTATTTTACCTATGAGACCTTTCTTTTAATGCATTTGGCCTCTATAGTAAAAATATAATTTCCATTGTTCATCACAGTTGTAAAATTATAGGTATAATGCTTTAAAGGCTTAGCACACCATAGGAGACCTCTTGCTGCTGACAGTGCTGCCAGGCAAAGAGTCAATCACACTGGACAGCAGGTAGGTACAAGGTTGTACTGTAGTAGGGCTGCACAATTTGGGAAAAAGACATATTGCAATTATTGAGATCAATATTGCAATATGCGATTGCGATATAATAAAGGGTACTTGCTTGCAAAATTACAGTAAACAGTTTACTTCTTTAACTATAGAAGAATTTACAAATTTTCAGATCTTCTGTTTAATTTCAGTCAGTAAGGATGTTAAATAAACATAAGCCACAGAGATGCAGGTTCAACTACATCATTAGGCCCTGTGTATTTTTTACTGTGTGTCACAGTGCAAACTGCAGGGAGCTGAGCTCCTCTTTATAAGAAATTATCTCATCTGAAAAGATGATTTACAAAATTTTGGGGGTCTTCTCTATAATTTTTATTTATGTCATGGATTTACGTTTTACTGTATCTTCATCATCATCATGGATCAAACTTAAAATAAGGCTGTGACTGATGTTTGATTCATGATTCAGATCGATTCATCACTAACTGTTATAAAGATACCCACATGCAGACAAGGATGTGAGAGATTTTTTCTACTGTTAATGATACAGACGTCAGGAGACCTGCATTATTACTCTGCAGAGTACATGTTACGGTGTCCTGTTGTTATAATACTGTGAAGTTTAGTTAATAAAAGTAAAGGTCTCCATACTTCACTGCTGCTGCAGTTCACAGCATCGGTCACTTCTCACGTTTCCTTATTCTTATTTTTCTATATACGCATAGTGATAAATACATTATCATTTTGACTACAACAAAGTAGGTAATAAAGTCAGCTCCCCTGAGAGCGACGTTATAGCTGCACACTGATCAACAAAGGCAGAGAAAATTGTCATGTGTACAGAACAAAACAGTGGATCAGGCAGATGGAGAAGTGAGAATGCACTGTTCCGACTGAACAAGTAGATACACACCCTATACCTGCGTATACGCTGGACTACACCACTGGATGTGACACACACGTATGTGTTATTGTGTTTTGTTTTATTCGGATTGTAAGTTGTTATTTTTAGATACCAGTTCACTGTTGCCCGACTCGACATCCAAGCCCACACATGCGTTCACCTGGGCCGCTGTTGATGTGCTCTATGCTGTACACTGTAGTCAAACAACATGTAATCACACAGACTGATATCGCGATTTCATTTTGATTAATTGTGCAGCCCTATACTATAGCATCGAGGTACAGTAGTTTTATTAACTTCACTTTATTCAGAAAAGTAGTTGAGAGTTAGTGCAGCGAACAGAAACAAGTCATGCAGTATGTCAGCTATTATTTTATGCCATTATTCTATGGCACTGCACGCCATGCCATACACAATCTGTAAACCATTCAAACCTTCTTAAATTGCTGCCACATAACCGCTTATATACTAGTCAATACTGGCACTGAGAGATGGCTTTGATCCCAAAGTTCTGTTTGTCCGCCATTTTTTGTCTTTTTGTGCTTTCCTATTTTGCCTTATAATGCATATTATCACTTCCATTCCTTTCACCTCCGAGGCAAACATGCAACAGTGCCTGTCCTCACTCATTTGAAATTTGTATTACTCAAACTTTCACAGGCAAAGTGCAAATGTCCATAATTTATATACCACTAGAAATTTAAACTTTAAGGAACCACAGAAGTTAAAGTGATATTTTACTTCACAAGAAGATTAACACATCTTACATTTCCCCATCTCTCTCTTGTCTTCACTCCAAAGCAACCCTAACCCAATACAGTAATTCATTCACTCAAGGGAAATACATAATAAGATTCTTGAGCTTTGTAATCAGGCAAAGCTGCTGAGCCCTGGTATACTTTAGTAAGGCCTTTAATCACCAAGAATCCGATAATATCAATTACTTCAGTAAACAAGAAAGTGTACATCAAACTCTTGCCCTGCACTGAATCCCTGACTTAACAGAGATAGATTTAGCAGCTAATTGAAGCAAAATGGAGCTTTGTGTGGGATAATTAAGGATTTCTATAAAGTGTGCAGTTTTATCTGTAAGAGAAAGTACAAGAACAGTGGGGTATAGATGTAAATATTAATGATGGGAAATGACTGAATAATGTTTAATAGCAAAATGATAAGATAAACCAACAAAAGGACATCAAAGACATTTCTTAGTTCAGCCACCTTCTGTGTACTCTTCAGTTTTTGAAAAGCTGCTGTTTTTAGCTGATGTCAAGTTTTTTAATATTTGTTTATATATGAGTGAGATAAAGAAAGTCAGAGGTGAAAACTATATAATTTTCATTGGGCAATGGCAATTGTAAGTAATCTATTTCTTTGTGAATGTGAATTATTTATAGTCAAAACATCTCCAAGAGATGTCCAACTGATTTCCTAGGTGCATAAGAGAGAGCTCCCACTGGTCTGATAAAAGGCCTGGGTTCCTGCAGCAAATGATGCCTTTCACCAGACTTGCCTACGCTCTGCTTTTAATTGGCCTCTTCTGTAGGTCTGAACCTTAATGACTTTGTTCCGGGATTAAAAGCCTCAGAGTGTTCACAAAAGGCAAGGGTCCTAACCTTTTCTTGTCTACACTGTCTCTCCTGCTACACCTCTCCCTTCCACCAGGTTTATCTAACTCTTCTTTTTTCTACATTGCACCCCGTCTCCTTCCCTTTTTCACATTAATGTGTTACATATAGGTTGCATAGATGTGTTACTGCCATCTTCCCAACCATATTCAATTGACATCAAAGACTTATGAGCCAAACACCTGAACATTAATGCATTCTATAGGTATAATTCATAATTAAATTATCTTAATATGCATTTATTTATTAAAATGTAATGTAGTTATTTTTTTTAATATTCACTTGTATTTCCCTTCACATTTAGATCTCAGTTTGGAATGGCCAATTCACCTACACTGTGATACTTAACACTGTCAAGGTTCAAAGCTTTAAACACCATGGTCTGACATGCTGCCTGTCACTGAATACACACACAATCTGGCTTATCACACACTGACTGTGTCAACTGTTTTTTGCTGAAGGGCATGCTAGAATGCAAACAATTGTAGGTACCACTACTAGTATATTCAGTGCGTTGATCAGGGATCAGTTCAGTCTTGGATCTGGTTGGTAAAATACCTTATAAAATCTTTATCATTTTTATTCTTGATTGCCTGAAAAGCAATCTGTGGCCCCTGGTTGTGTGACACGTAACAGTGCAACAATGACTTCAGGCATCATTGCGTGCTCTTTGCAAAACATCAAAAAATGTTTTCACTGAATAAGAATTCACAGTGAATTATTTTCACTGTTGTCTTTACTTGTGTAGCTGTAACACAACCTCTCAGTGATGGCCAAAATGAGTGAGGACAGGGTTCAAGAATGTCAGAGAGCAGTAATAAAATACAATGCTCAAAAAAATTAAATGAACACTTTTTAATCAGAGTATAGTATCAAGTCAGTTAAACCTCTAGGATATTGATCTGGTCAGTTAAGTAGCAGAGGGGGTTGTTAATCAGTGTCAGCTGTTTTGGTGTTAATGAAATT
>JAUBNQ010000017.1:7698883-7718017 GCA_032353495.1 Ctenopoma kingsleyae | reverse complement strand
ATACATCAACGATTTGCAAAGTTGTGCACTATGCCTATGTGATGTTACCTGGTGGTAGATCACCCGTGGTTGTAGTCAACATGTCACAGATGATAACACAGTGCCAACTGGGACTCCTCCAGGACGTTTCATATCTATTCTGGTCACTGACTGGTTGTCAGGATCTATGAATACAAACAAATGTTTCCATATACATCCTATATATCTGAAAAAAACCCATTAATAAATAACATCTCAGATGCAAAGTGAGAAAACACTGTCAATAATCTTATAGAGGTATGCTATTTATGTCAGTGGATGCAATACAGTATGAATATCAGTATCAAACTTAAATGGCCATGCAATACGGACAAATCTCTATGAGACTCTTGACTGTCTGTAGAAAACAAACACCTGAATCCTAATCAGCCTTTGTTCTTATGTTGGGACCCAACAAAAACTAAGATGCAAGTCTTTGTGTGTCTCCTTTATTGGCAACAATTAATCTTAAGCCACAAACCTACAACCTGACATTTAAACAGTTAATTTAAGGCTTATGGGCATTTCTGACTGTGTGGTATTATACTGCCTACATATGATAAGCAGTCTGATCTCCACTGGCTACTGGGTTAGGCACAAACTCAGTGCCGAGAGTTAATCTCAATACTGGTATATCATCGTACAACTCATAAATGGGAACTGTTTATGCAGAAGAAATGCAAATAAAATGCATATATATTTTTAAACATTATATCAGATCAGAGATCTTGCATCTTCATCAGCTGTAATCTGATTTGAAATATTTTTAGAAAATGTAAGCAATATGTGTTTTCTTCTTTCTTCCTTCTGTCTGTGTGGCTTTGGAAAACTCAGAATGTGTAAAAAATGAAAAATGCATGGGAAAAAACGTCAAACTTTAACTACATCATATCCTCTTGCACAGCAGCCTTGACCTACTGGATGATCTTGATAGAGCTGCCGTCCATTTAATTCATATGGATATACTAACATCCCCCTGTATGCCTTATCTCAGTGAGGACCAAGTAATATATTTGGAATTGGATTAGAGTTATCCCACTGAGAGAGAGGATAGTACTGACAGATTGACAGTAAAGTATGCAGACCAATGGAATTGGTGTTACCAACTCTTATCAGCTTCTGACCTTGAAAAGTTTATTATTATAAAGAACCGTTTAGCAAACTATGTTGAATTCAAATTTGGTGATCTAATTAAGTCAGTGAGTTAATCCAAAACAACAGTAGTTGTGCTGTGTGTACTTTAGCAAATGTATCTGGAGTTTGAGTAAAGTTAAATATACTAAGTTACTTACCACCTTTAATAGTAGCCTCTGGCGGACAGTCATTTTCTTGCAGGACAGCAGCATGTACGTTAGAAGTTTTTTTTTTTCCTTTTGCTTTCATAACGCATAGCTATTAGCCCATGTTTATCATTGTTTGCTAGTTAGCTAGTTGCTAGCCATCTGTTTTCCCCAAAGACGACCTCAAGGAAATTCATCATTAACGTCATACAAATCCGCACATGATTAACGTAACTGTTACTGTTACGCAGCTGTATTAAAAAATAACTTTCCATTTCCAAAAGCTGAGCACACCACAGCTAGCAAGGTGATTAGCCCCATTAGCATGTACCTGTTGACCACGCACACAATTAGCTACTTTCAGTGGGTGTGTTAGATTTGGTCGATCTCGTAGATGCAACACGTTGTCACCTCTGCTTAACAATAATACAAAGCTTTGCCGCTATTCTTAATAATGTTACGAAGTTACAGCATGTTCACTGCTAATGAGGGTCCGTCCTTTGGTTATTTAACTTGGAAATGATCTCCTGCAGCTGTTGAATTATTTCCATTTTCCTCCATGTTGTCCTGTTTGTTCTGAACGGATCAACACATGAGGACCTTACAACTTGAGGAAACCGGTGATGAATCCGATTTATTGTTCTACGTTTTTATATTTACTGTATTCATTTGTTTGTACGGAATAAGGTTTTTTTTAGAAATGTATTTTTTAGAAACCTAAAACCTTTTAGTTTTATTTAAGTGGATAAGCTCAGAATGATTCATAGTGTAAAACACTATGTGTAGATTAAAATGTAAAGAGAACTGTAGCAGAGGTGTTCAGTAACTACATTTATTCAAGTACTGTACTTAAGCACAATTTTGTGGTACTTTACTGTAGTGTAAAGTATTCAGTATTTCCATTTTATGTTACTTCCTCTATAGAGGAAAATATTGTACTTTTACTCCACTACATTCATTTTAACTCAGTTAGTTACTGGTTATTTTTGCATGATTATATTATTATGAA
This sequence comes from Ctenopoma kingsleyae, assembly GCA_032353495.1. Lineage (NCBI taxonomy): Eukaryota > Metazoa > Chordata > Actinopteri > Anabantiformes > Anabantidae > Ctenopoma > Ctenopoma kingsleyae. The sequence goes on along the minus strand of JAUBNQ010000017.1, from coordinate 7,715,710 downwards.
AATTATTATATATTATTGGTTGGTTTTGGTATTATTGGTTGTACTTTTCCTTGAGTAGAAAAATGTAATTTAAAATTAAAATTAAAACTTCTACTTGTAGTAGAATATTTTTTGAGCAAGTACTTGCACTTTTACTTGAATATAGAGGTTGTGTATTTTATACATCTCTGTACTATAGCAATACCTCAATGTTGCTTTCTGACTCTTGTCAAAATTCAAGATTTTATGATAAAATACTGACTGCAATATAAAAATATAACTATCTATCACTTGTAAATTTGTAATTCTTCAAAAGCACAGCCTATAACTAAATGGACCTAACTCTGGATTTATCTTTAGTTGTTTCCTTCTGTCCATTACATTAAATTGTTAGTCCAAATATGCAACAGCTCAGATTTATATAAGATTAACATTTGGTGTTTTTCATTTTTCTGCAGATCAGCAACCTAAATCTGATGGAGGTGACAGCAGTCTCAAGCCTCTGAAACAACATCTGTCCAGATGTTTCCACCTGAAATGATTAACTCCATGACAAACTGGATAAACAGGTGAACATAAGATGATATCTTAATATTATTTATTTTGCACTATGACAGTTGAATGTACAGACAACATTTGTTGGTTTTTAATTTAAAATTTAATAGATTTTTTAGTTTACATTATTATTATTATTATTGTTATTATTATTATTATTATTATTATTATTATTATGTTTATACATCTTAGCTTTTTGTAAAGGAGAAATTGGGACCATCTTTGAGTCAGTGTGTAATGTTAATGTTCTGCTTCGACAATGAAGGAATATGTAGTTTCTCTGTGTACTAAAGAGGCTAGTGACAACTTCCACAAAAAAACTTTCAGCAGTTACATTTGCTGATACTGAACTGATACAGTCTTTTGTAGGGAACTGTGTGTGTACTAATTCACTTAAATTCAGTTAGTTTATTCTGTGCTGCAGCTTTGGTTCTAATGTTGATTCCCTGAGCATTTATTAACATTGAATTGTAATACATATGAGAGTTAATTTTTGTGGCAGAAGGCAGGAAAGAGATGTGGGTGGATAGCAACTTTTTTAATGGATAGTTTGTTGAACTGACAGTTGGTCTTGGTCAGGATGTACTGTAATAATCACACAGAGGACAGTTTTTGGAACAGATGGTTTTTGCATGTATCACTTTGATGGCAACTCTATTTGCCCTCTTCTTTGCCCTGGCATCATGCAATGCATCACACATTTTTTTGGGAGGGGTGGATAGGAGGGTGATAATTTCGTTCATTGTCGTTTCTCTATGCTTAATAAGGTGGTCAGTGGGTCCAGCAGCATGGACAACATGCTGCATGCATATATAGTTGTAAAAACTGAAGGCAGTGACAAACTAGATATTACTGGAGTATCAAACATAAAATGTATATATATAAACTATACATATATATTTAATATATACGCTGTATATTGTATGTGTATTATGGGGTGAGGGGTGTTTCTGGATAAATGTGAAAATGTTGGTCAGTTAGTCCCTGTTACTGACATTGAATAGACAATAGACGCTGGAACTTTTTGATGTAAGTATGATAATGTTTCATGATATTGATTAATACTGATGGGAGAAATGAAATCATCCGTTTACTCAGAAGATTTTGTTGAAAGACGTGCACTCCTTGGGGCTGGTGTGAATTATCTGGCCAGTAAAAGTGAGTACGCAAGACTCATAATGTGACTGTTACTTGGCAGCATCTTTGTTACAAACTAAGATTATTAAAAATATGTCCCCTGGCAACTCATTATACCATCAGCTCAGGCCATTTTTTCCTTAAGCCTTTAATTAAATTTGAATGATTACAAAAATACAGAACAGTCAACATCTACATTACTGCCAGCTAGAACTGCATTATGCCAGAAGGCATGTGATGACTTATTATTTTTTCCATACTTGCTAATGCTCATGCTTTTTGGTCTTCATAATGTTGGCATTTGTTATTTTTTGTATCCCCTTTATTGTTTCTATCTTCTCCTATTCCTCTTTACTATAGGGATCAGTCAGTTTACCAAAAATATTTAAATTTGTGACATTAATGAGGATAAAAGTGTTTTAAAAATATACTAGTTTGTAGAGTGCAGGTTAATAGAGCTAGATCATTCTTGGGATACAACAGAACTGGGCCAGCTTCCATCTTAACATGTTCATTATACAGCATACAATTATTTTGATTTAATAACATGTAAAACTTAACTGAGTGTAATTAGAAGATAAGTCATTGTGTCCACACTATCATGGAATTTCACAAAGCACATAATTAACAATTGTTCTTCAATTGTTCCTTCCTGCTAAAAGCAAGTAATGCCACGGTAAGTTTTAAATGATTGTTGTATAATCCTATTCTGCTTGTGAGAACTGCAAAGGATTGCACATCATCTTAATAGGAATGACCACTTCCCAATTACCAATACAAGCACAAAGACAAACCTTTGAGTCAAAATTATGAATGAAGCTTTTCACGTTACTATTATTAGTAGACTTTTTTGTGATTACAGATATTTTGAAAATCATATTGGTTTGAAGGGCCTATTCTAGATTAATATATGTGGGTCATTCTTGGATTACAAGAGAAACAGACCTGCTTCCATCCTGCCTTGTTCATTGAAAACAATTATTTAGATTTATTAGCATATAAACATTACCTCTGAATCTTACTAAAATAGAAGTCAATAAGATTAATTAGAAGGGAACTGAATGTAATAAAGTAGAGACATGGACTCTGCTTTGTTCCTCTCACTAACTTTCAGTTAATATATCTTTCCACAGGAAATGTGTTAATTGTGGCATTAGTTAAAGTGCATGAGCAAGCTGAAAGCAAGCAAAGTCAAGGTAACGTTTGACTGGTTGTTTAATCCACCTGTGCCTTTGAAAGCTATAAATGAAAGTAGCAGGACGTAAATGGCACACAAGAACAGCATGTGCAACAGTTTGCAGCATGTGTCATACAATACAGTCACCGAATTTCATAGAAAACTTAGCAATGCATAATTCAATGGCCAACATATGTCAGTAATGGGGATAAATCTCTGTACAAGCAGCTAACTCTATAGAGAGCCATGATGTAACATGATTAGCCTCTGTTCCTCTATAGCTTTTGTAACTTGATGCAACCTGTCTTTCTAAAATGGTGAAGCAAGTTCCTGACATTAATTTTCCGTATTCCAAATATAGGACCATCAGCAACCACTTTCCTGCCAATAGTTGCAATAGGAAATTAGAACCTTTCTGAAGTTAAACAAGAATTACTTTGAGCCTTCCCTTCATTTACTTTGAAAGGATGACTGCAGCTATCAGTTATTTTAGTAATGGAGTACTCCATCAATTGATTGAGTAATTGGATAAGAAATAGACTAATTTTGCTTTATTAAAGTACAGCAGTGAATATACAAAAGAGGATCATAAGACAAGAAGCCCAGAAAATAAGTCTCTTAAAATGAGCCACTTTCTTTTTTTCATTTCCTTTTTTCTTTAAGAAAATATGTATTTTCATAGCTTAAATTGCAGACAATAATATCGGTCAAAGCTAAAGTGACATTTTACACTAGAAAAACATTTTTCTAAAATGCAAATAATAACACATAAATAATGTTAAGTTGTGCAACTTTATTTTCACAACTACACATTTCAGCATAACTATGGCTCAGGTATAACATCAGCCTTTACTGTGTTCCTGGAAGCTTTGTGACATTTGTAGGAGACACACACACAAAGCTCAGTACTGGACCCAACCAATTACCTGCACTTCTTCTATAACAAATCTGGACCTGACCCAACCAGTACACTGATGTTTTAAAGACATGCTATATTAGTCATTCTCCAAAAACATCTAGGTTGTAGGCTATTTATAAGCAGGACTTGCAGAATGACTAATCTGTGCAACACACTCGCTCAGCTCCAGGCTGTTTATGAAATACAGAGTGACACTCCAATAACTGATTTTGTGCTAATGGTCTGTCCACATATCCCAACTCTCAGTTGCTGTCAAGTCAGCTGCATTATCTGTTATTATTATTATTATTATTAAACATAATAAAATTTAGTTAACATTTAGTCTTTAGTGTAATTGCTCTCTTCTTTTTTCATCCTTTATTTCATCTGCTATCCACCCACATGTAGTCCATTTTTGCACATGTTCGTCACCTTTTGTAACTAGTATCGACCAAGCTCAGAAAAGGGAACGTGTAATGAAAGTTACTCTGGTGAATACATATCCTTTATACTGAGTTTTGTCGTGTTTAAGAATGTTACAAGAACCGATACCAAGTTGATACCAAAATTCTGAAAACATGACAGTACTTGTTTTCTAACAAACAACTCAGTAGCTGTCATAGATCGTGATTTTTCCCGCACTGACAAGCTCAGCAAATAACCTTGCAAGTGTTAGATGCTAAGAGAAGAAGGATATCAATGCTAACAACATGTGGGATGGTGTGCTGTGACATCTTCTTACCCTCCTGTTATTAGAGACCTGTCTGAGTTGACCGTGATCTTCTTGACTAATTCTTGCTTCTTCTGTTGAAAAGAGGAAAAAAAAAAAGATAATTTAAGTGTGCAAAAAATAATCAGGAAGAGGGCAAATACTTTTTCACAGCACTGTACATTGACTGCAGAAGCATTAATCAAGCTTAAGAAAACATAAGGTTACAATGGCAAAGCAGGTACCCTCTAGACATTGCACACCTTTGTAATTAAAAAAGTCTTCACAGGCCACTTGTATTCTGGCAAGAAGTTAAATAAATGTTTTCTTTGACAGCTTCTACTGACAACTGTGCAGCTATATCAGCTATACTTTTACCAACACAAAATGCTATTAATGTGCAATTATAATAGCCACCTTATGTTTGTAGTCACTTGTTGATAAAATGCAGTTTGGACCTGTACAGATAAATTTATTCTATGTGTGAACACACTTTATTATGATTATGATTTTTTTATATGAATATAAGTGTGAATGCTTAGACCATCAGCAGTATTTCAGGGATCAGAATATAAACCTTCAAGTGCTCAGCACTGATGCTTGTAATCTGTGGCTGGTCAAGAGCAAATGAGATCTTCTGAGTCTTGTTTGATTACAAGATGGGCAAATTGATTGTTTTGTACCCAGTTTGTTCTCACAACTCTGTATAGTCTATAACTGCCATGTAGTGGTGCCCTCTGTTGAAATATCGTTTATACACCACCCGCTGTGGTTACTTTGGTGATTTACTTGTTTGAATATTGGTTTTAATATCTCTTTAGTCCACAGTACTTTTAAAATGCAGTCCCCCAACCCGGCTGTCTAGTGTTAGGGGAGGAGAATAGTGTCAACTGAGAGAAGAGAAGGCACATCATTCTTGTAGTGAACACACTGAACAGTAGTTCACTTTTAGTGTGTGTTTGCGGCAGTGGAATTTAGAATAACTCTATTGCACTGTATACTAGTTTGAACAGTTGCCTGTGTCTGACTAATATACCACACAATCATTGTGGGCACCCACAGCAGGCACCGCACTTTTATTTGTGTTTGGAAGAAAACAGAATCTGTTATGTGCAATATGCACAAAAGTTGAAGCTGTGTATTTATTTGCATTTTATATACAGAAAAAATTGTCATATTTTGGCAAAGGATAAAGCGGGCACGATACAGCTGATGGGTGTAATTGGATGAGGAATCCCTGCAAATTAAGCAAACATACCCAAAACATAGCACTGTATAATTCTGTATCTCCCTGATGCATCAATGACTTACAAATTTTGCACATACACACAACACAAGCAATGAAATCATGTTTTCAAAAACTAGCTTGTTGAAGGGAAAAATAATAGATTTTGTTTTTAAGAAGAGTTTGAGCTTTTTCAACTTCACTTAACATTGTCGCTGTTTAGTTTAGTTTTGTTTGTTTTTTTTTTAGAGCAAGCATCGAGCTGCCATCAGAGGCAGTGCATCCTAAGACACTCAGCTGTGATGGTTGCCGTTTGTGCTATACATATAGCAATAACAAGCCAGACTCTAGCTGCTCATAAAAAGTTCTATCTGTCATGAGGAAAGATGAGCATGACATTAGTCACAGCTGTGAAGACTGTGACATTTGCAGCAGCTGTGGTGGATGTGGCCTCAGCTGTTGCAAGTGTGAATGTGGATGCAACTGTCATACTGATGGATCTGTGTTTATGCTTGTAATGTGTACTTTGTAGACACTTTGATTGGGAAATGTATTAAGCTAATGTAAAGCACAATCAAATGCATATTATATCTATCCCGAATGGCCAACATTGGCCTCTAGTTTTTAAATTCCCTCATTAGATACAGACACTTGAATTGTTTAGTATTGCAATGATGCTATAGCATAAAACAAAGCTTTCTCATAACTTCTGAAAACTATCATTTCCATTGAAGTGAGTTAGAATTTACTTTTTGTAGGAGTATGCATGTAAAGGATGTATTATCAATCTGCTTTATATTTGAAAGTAATTAGAATTCTTCATTTCTCTTTGAAACCCTGCAGAAAGACGCAGGGTGGTGGTGGGGTGACAGGTTAATTGAGGAATAATACCCTTCAGAATGATGGATTTTGGTGACTTGAGATGTCAGAATCCATTATAGGAAATTTAAATTTGCAATTAAAGTAGGAGGTAGGGTGCAGATTTTTTTCTTTTTTCATTTTAATTCCCCCTTGCCTTTTTCCTTGTTGTTATTAACGCTCTGCATCAAATGTCCAGACCTACTGTTCTATGCCTTGGCATTCCCCCACCATCTAATACAGTTTGCCAAAATTAGTCTTAATTAATGAACTCATAGATACAATAAATGAAACAGTCTATCACAATATGGATTCTGGACTAGAGGAGTATTTCGAAAATATGCAACTTATTGTGTTAGAATTAAAATAGAAAAGCATTCATGCTCCTACATTCATTACATTTCAGTAACATCAACACATAAACACAGATTAATGTTTAATTTTAGTCAGTTCAAACTTTATTATCTTTAGTTTGGGGGCAGCATGAAATCACTTTCACAAGACAAACTTTACTGGTAAAGGACAGAGACTGAATATGATGACAACAAACAGTTAACTACTTGCGATAATATTTTTCACTTTAAGTGTTTACATGGCTCATACCAGAGGAATGTTTAACTAAGTTATGTATGTCAGTACATGCAACAGTTGTTGTCCATCTCCTTTCATTATCACCTAATTTGGAAACCCAATGTTAAATATTATAAAATATATAAAAGTAAATATTAAAACCCTTTCAAACTGAACCATATTAGGATTACATTCAATTAGAATAAAAGAAGCCACAACATCAAATAGTAATAGGATGAACAGTTACATGGAATACAGATGCAGGTTTTATGAGGAAAAAAAGCATCATGTATAAACAATTAGTTGAATTAGAAAAATGTGTGTTTTGAAATATTATTAACAGTATAGATAGTTTATAATTCAGACATACAGTACCAGAACACCTTCTTATATAGATAGATAGATAGATAGATAGATAGATAGATAGATAGATAGATAGATAGATAGATAGATATTGGACTTACCACAGTAAGATATAATATATTATAGTATAGTGCCTTTGTGCTTCAATAACCCACAAAGGTATGATGTACAATATTTGGTAGTCAAAGTCAAAACTGTGGCCATGAATGAGTAAATTCAGCATCTCTGTTTCTCTGTGAGGACTATCTACTGCAGTAGCACATTAATGCCACTATCAGCTACTATATCACCAGTCAAAGTGACAAATGGCAGACAAGCGCCTCTCAAATATTCAGTGAGGGTGGAGTAGTGCATGGGTGATAATGGGTGATAGTGATTTTCTCCATTTTGCAGGTGGACTAGTGTAAAATTTAGGTAGTGAGAGAGCTGATGTAAAAGTAAGAAAAACTGTTTAGAGTCTATTTGTTTGCAGATCTACATGACTGTTTTAGAGAGGAGAACAAATAATTGCCTTATTGTCCTTTCTCTGCATCCCCCCCACGCCTCTCATCTACACCATCATTCGGACAGCTGGAAACAGAATTCATCCGATTCGTTCTGCTGCTTTTCTCTCTCCCAACTGCCCCGTTCCCCCCCACTATTCCCCAGTCCCCCTTACTGTCGTAATAGGATCTGCAGGAATCATTCAAAGGGTAGATATAATTTACTGCTTGCCGTGCACAATACCCCCCTCCCACCCCCTTTCTCAATCGCACAAGGTGCCCTGCGGATGAACTAATCATACTTGAAATATTATTTCTGCTTCTTATTCCTCCATTTTATGAACAGCTCCTTTTTATGGTGCAATGGATTTAACCCCTGCCTGGTCACACTCACACCACTTCCTGTGCAGGAAAAAAGGGGGTGGGTGAGTGGGTGTAGAGAATGCAACAGTAAAATGTTTTTCTATGCCTTTGTTTACATTTCTGCACCCCCCCCTTTTTTATGATAGATTTATATGTTACCTGAACTTGATTTCCCTAGATGATGATACCATCTTACAAAATATACTAACAAAACAAACAGTAGTAACACAGCCAAGAGCCTCAGCAGCAAGACCTTAGAGAAAGTAATTCCACAGGGCTTTTTTACCCACAGTCCCCTTGGCCTCTTTATACAATACAATTTGGACAGGTAACGTGTGTTCATGCTCTCATGCATACAGCTAGCATATTGACTGTGCTGCTGTGTATAAAAAATACTGCTTCAGGTTTAGTATGCAAGCATTGAGTCAAATTTGTTTAAGTCAGTTTAGATATGAAAAGGTTGAATGCTAGGCAGCCAGAGACTGATCAGTTTTTACCCAACTGTGCTATAGTTTGGAAAATAATTCCTTTTACTAGTCAATGTAATGAAGGTTTTAAGATCTTTGTTGCTGAAACCATATTTTTCCCATTACATGGCAAAATGTTACAGTGTTGTTCAGATTAAAATGAGACCTAAAATTAAGGTTAAACTTAACTAAAAAGTAGTAAATGGTTTTTAATATATATATTTTTTACTACCTAAATGGTTTTTAACTACTTTAATTTATAATGATTTGTAGTAGCAATATTTATTTTTAAAGCATTTATTAACACACTCAGTAAAAGTACATCTTTACAATTATATGTATAAACATACATTTAGTTTATTTGTAGTTACTCATTGTCTAAATGATGTTATGAACACTGACACCCCCAGAAAACTGGTTTATATCCAAACCTATTCTAAAATTATATTAAATGATAAATATATTAAAGTATGTAAATGTGATTATCAGACACATTATAAAAAGGCTTTTTTAAAATTAAGAATAAAGCATTTATAACAACATTTATAAACTGTTGCTAATGCCTGTTAATGCAGAAACTATGCTTTGTAAATAATGAATTAAGTATTTGCTCATGCTTATCTACTGCTTAACAGTGTGCAGTTATTATAAAGCCTTACCACCTTTCCTTTTAATTACACTGTTAAACATTTGGGAATTGTTGCAGTTTAGCGAGTGGAATATTTGCCTATTCTTGTTGGAGACAGAACTTGAACTGCCCGTGATCGTTGTCAGATTCTCCACTTAATGATGTGCCATAAATATAGACATAGACAGGGTAGTCAAGCAAATGTACTTGTGTGCTTATGAAGCCATGTCTGGCATTGTCCTGCAGAAATATCAACTGGTTTCATAGGAAAAAATGTTGATGGCAGCTTATAAAATTCCAATATAAGCCTCTGCGTTAATGGTACCTTTACAAATATACCACCTATGCCATATGCAACCTGAAACTAATGTACCCCCATACAATCACAGATGCTGGGTTTTGCACCTTTTACTGATAACTGTCTGGATGATCTTTTTTGTCTTTGTCACTTGACTTTCAAAACGAGCCAAAATATGGATTTATCTAACCACAGAACACATCTCCTCTGTCTTTCAGTCCATTTGACATGCTTTCAGACCCAGAGGATTCAGCAGTGTTTCTGCAGAGAGTTTATGTATGGCTTCCTCCTTAAATAACAGATTTTCAGGTTGCATATCTAGATACAGCCGTGAAGTGATAATGTTTTTCAGCACTCCTGAGCCCATGTGAATATATTCATCATGACAGTAAGATGATTTCTCATGCAGTGTCACCTGAGGATTCAAAGGTTATGCACATTCAACAGTGATTTTCATCACTGGCCTTTACTCACTGAGATTTCTGGGGTCCCTGAATCTTTTCACAATATGATGTACTCTGGGTGATGAAAGATCTAAACTCTTTGCAAATATTCTTTTGGAACTGACTGTCACTTCTCTTACAAGGTTTGGCGCAAAGTGGTGAGACATGTCTCATCTTGCTTGGTGAATGCCAAAGACCCACTCATGATACCCTCACCTGTTACCAATTAACATGCTAATTTTGGAATAATCCATAATTGTGTTACTTGAATATTTCATAAATATTTCAGCCTTATTTTGCCTCCCAAATTCTGAGTCCTTCACAGGAATCAAACTCAAACTGGTTTTTATATATGTACAAATACAACTATGTTAAATGAAAACCCTGAAAATCTTTTTGTTGTGTTCATACTTTGTTAAATAAGTAAAGGTTCGTATTATAGTTTTAATCGCATTTAAGCTTTTCTGGAAATGGGAGTTTGTACACCGACCTGGCATGTGCTTTAACAGAAGTAATACATTTTCGCACACTTACTCAATCATGCACATATTGGCTGAGATGGAGAGAATGTGTGTGAAAGAAGAGACAGAAGGTGAAAATGTATAGAAAAAAGGAGTGAGAGGAAAGGAGAAATAGCCAAAGAGAGCAGGGTAGACAGAAGGCAACTATCAGCTGTTCACTTGTACTTAGGGAGCACATTTACTTTCCATTGATTTCCAATGCTTTAGTCAATGTCCTGTCACTTTTCATTGCAAGTACATGTGATCTCAGTTTAGCAGCTTGCAGAGGAGAATGTCCAAAATTGATATTTTAGAGAGTCTGTAACAATTGCTACAGGCTCCATGTGTTTGTGATCAGCATTCAATATTACTCATGGCAGGTGTACATCAAGGAAAATAGACACAAAACAACAAGTTATTATTCTGTAGCTAACGACTATATAAAACAAGCAGTGTAAGGATGCAGTGTACCTGGCAACGTAGGAAAGAGAGTATTATGTTAAAAAAGTAGAAACATTATAAAAAAAAAAGATACCAGATGAAGCTTGTATATTTCCATGCAAAGATTCAAAAAACAGACAGATGTTGTCCAGCAGCTCCCATGAATCACTGACTCTACTGTAGCTGTAATGAAAGTTTTATTTTATTGAAAGTTTATTTTTTTCTTTACCTTAGCTTCTGGCTCTTTTTTTCTGAGTCGCTGTTTCTTTTATGATTATTTTCAGTGCACGCAGCAAACAGGTTTGGTCTGTATTCTATTTTCTATTTTTTTCAATCTCCCACATCTTTCACTGTTTTTCTTTAATGCAATAACTCATTCACCTAGTTTTTATTTTAGTTTTTTTCATTGCCTGCTGTTGGAGAACCTAGCCAACTGAATATTCAGTTTGAAATAGAACTACAAATAAAGGGCATTTTTTGTAGCACATCTGCTTGCAAGGGAGACAGGGCCTTAACACCTGGAAGTAATAAAAGACCAACACTGAGAGAGAAAATAAGGTAGGATTATTGTTCTGTGTGAGGAAGGGATTATGTTCAGAGAAAAGAAGGGGGCTTGCAGCTACACTTTCACCTCAAACAATAGGACAAAAAAGCAGCCACTGATTAAAACAGAAATGAGGAGAGGAAAAAACATCTGAAAATGAAACGTACTTTCATGTCAACACAACAAGTAGAGAGCTTTGTCTTAAATGGAAGTGAAAGACACTGGAATATTCAAAAGCTGTTGCAAGTTACATTGTCATCATCCCAACACAGTGTACAATGATACTAGCAGAGAGGAAACTGCTTAGCATTTTCCCAGTTTTAATGACCCATTTGTTTTATTTTGTCACTATTCTGTTTTGAAGACTTTGTGCATTTGTCTTTTCCTCAAGCCCTATCAGCCTGTAATTTCATCACAGTTGTACAGAAAATGACAATGTTTCCATATTTTACATCAAAACTATCATAATTAACTACCTTGCAGGATATTTACTATAATCATTTTACTAAAATGAATATTCCCTTTTTACATTCTAAATGACAGTATAATTTATCCAGACAATAGAACTGAATTTATATTTATTTGCAAGCGAAGAGACAGGATAAGGGAAAACAAGCAGGTGAAATGCTTTACACAGGTGCTAGTAATTATTCTGTGACATCCAGACACCCATTTCCATTTGCAGGCCAACATCAAAGCACCGGAATGTGAGAAACATTCGAAGACAACAGTAAATGCACCTCTCCCCAGGTATATGACCTAACCACACCTCTGCGCAGACTATGTTGGCCTATAACATCCAGTACTACACAAAAACCAATTCACACTGAGGGAAGGGAATAAGGATCCAACACAGTCTCTCCCTTTCTCATCGCTCTTGCTCATGTTGACTGGAATGACATTAGATGCCAGTGCTTGTTTGTGCTCTAATGACAAGTAAGAGGGGACTGCTGTCTCTATGGCAACAGCCAAGGCTCAATACATCATACCTCCTTACAGTAGTCAAGCGAGGACATTTGGTCAAAAATTAATATATCATGGGAAGGGGAGAGGGAAGGAGTGCATTGTGGTAAGATTGCCCAGCATTTATTATGCGATTTTGATAACGGCAGTATTTAAATGACGACCGTTATTAATTTAGAGCTGCAACAGTTTGAAATGGATGTTCAATGACCTTGGCTGGATGCAGCAAAAGTGTCACATCTATATGAGGAAGATGGTTTGAAGGATAGAGTGGAAGACCAAAGGATAGGGTGTGTGTGCATTAGTGTGCATTGGGCATAGGGATGGGGCTCCAGGCTGAATGCTGCACATTAATTGTATGTGATTCACAATTGTAGGATTTGCTGCACATTTCCTACACACTCACAAGTCAAACTGCTCAGGCTTCTTTCCAGTGTTTAACTGACTTTTGTTACTGTGTAGGTGGTGTTATATGAGCTAAACAGTATGCTTTGAAGAATGAGGAGAAAGAGGAGACAAAAGAAAGACAGTGAATGTGCCTCTTATTAGACTTTATTTTAAGTTTTATTTTTTTCTGAAATATATGTCAGAGGGAGGGTGGTAGAAAAGACATATCCAACATAGCAAAGAGACACAAGGGCACAATTTGGGCCAGAATCATGACTCAAGCCTTCTCAAACTTTAGTATTTTAATTTGCAGACTTAATATAATTTAATATACACACTTAATGTATATCCCGTTCAGGCAGGTCAGATGTAGAGACATGTCCGGGGGAATTAAATCAAATGAAACATTAGCCACAATAGAAAAGCAATTTTAGACCTGTTCACAAAGTAAAAGGGATCAACGTGATTGTGTTTATGAAAGAGGACTTGCATCTATCAAAATGTTTATTCTTGGCTTTCAGACACAATACATGTTTGAAACATATTCATGCACACACATTGCCTTTTTTATTTTCCATTAGAAATTTCCAGTCATCTGGAGCAGAACTGCCCTAACATTCTGTGGTAAACATAGCTGGTTGATTTACACACTGAAAACTACGTTCCAAAATACCAATCACTTTTCAACTCACAAGATAAGCTGTATGAATGACAACCATTTTAATTGCCAGACAGGGTAAATCAAATAGGAATCTGTCTTACTGCAGTATTCTCATTCTTATGGATTGTCTACCTTTGCATGCTTGTTCATATGCCAGGAGCTGTGATTGCCCCTTATTCATGTGGGAATAATGAGTAATTCACTCACTTGACAAAAAGGCCTCAGTAGGACCCTGTTAGATTTAATTATGTGATAATCTCAGGAAGACAATAGTCAGTGATGATTAGAGAGTCATTCCTATTTATATGTAATCAATGTTTAATATTTATCACTCGACAGGCTCTTATGGAGAAGGCTTTAATGAGGACTTATCTTCACTTGAGTCCCTCTTCCGCATTTTCAGTTCTCCTTCCAATTGACATTTACTGACCTCCTGTAGAAGACAGAAGTGGCACAGACTGTTTCTCCCACAGGATCTTCTAGAATCTTTGAAAGTGAGTGTTCCAGTAAAGGGTTAAATTGTTGACGTTAAATGGCATGTTGGATTCTGCCAGCTGCCTGCTAATTAGATTGTAATTACACCAGAGCTTTGTGAGCCTGTCTGTTTCAATTAGAAACACTTTTCTGGCCAGTCTGCTTGACCTTTCTTTTAAAACTTATCTACTTTAAGATAATGATAGATACGAGGGGGGTAAATGCTCAAATGCAGTTGTTCTAAATGGTCACATTATTATGTTTATAAATACCATGGACTCACACATATCACACACATAATCCAAGTAAAATGATTTCAGCCCACATTGTCACTTTATAAATACAAGCCACAATGAAGTTTTTATGGTGGTGCAACATTTGTTATACAGTACAGTATGTATGTAGTGTGCCCTCCTTCTCACTGAGAGGAGCTCTCAGACTGACGGAGAAGTGTCTCAGACATCTACAGCACACCTGGTCTCGATTATCTCTCCATTTCACAGGCTTGCACCCCCTAACAGGGCAGCTTGGGAATGGGCCTGGCTCTTTCATCTTCCCATCATTATAAGAGCCAGCCCAGGGTCAGGGCCCAGTTTGACAGGCATTCCAGCAGCCATATACTACAACTGATTTTGGTTAAAGTTTAAAAAACGCAAAACCTAAGTCAGAGAAATATTAATAAGACCAAGTCTCAAAGCAATTCTTGTATTAAGAATTCTTCTCCGAGTTGACATTCTCCCCAAAGCTATGTGAAATATGACACTACACCTCAAAGCTGTGCCTCCTGTTTTCTCAATGTCATCACCTTCCCTCACCCATGACTTAAACTCAAGCTTCCTTTGTGGCAAATCTACTCTGCCTCGCTGGAACATGCATAGATACACAGTTGTTCTACTGTTTGCTGACAAACATGCAGGGAGGACTACAAGATGGCTTTCTTTTTTTTGACAAACCTTCCAATATGAAAGTAGTGTTTACAAGTGTGTGGTGATATCATGCTGAGTGTTAGGTTTATTCTGTTGGTTTATCACTCTTAAGTCTTGTCCACAGAGGGGCATTTGAAGAGAGATCAAGGAGAAGCCAAATTCTTTCCCTTCAGCTTTTAACTGTTAAAGGGATTTACCAGACCCCTTCAGACAATCTGTGAAACACATTTATGGAGAAAGGATACACCACCTGATGGTTCAGGTCTGACATGGTCCACCCATTATCATTTTGCATATGAGAACAAAATGAGGTGTGATAATTGATCTCTCATGTACTTCGGCTCACTCTCTCACGACACTATCAGCACTGATTCATTTCAAGGCGAAAACACTCTCATGCAGAGCTCACTCAAACCCTTTTTAATGCATCATCACTTTGAGGTTACAGAAATGACACCAGGAGAAGCACTTTGAAGTGAAGTAAAATTATCCCTTATTTCTGCCCCCACAAATGATTTATTAAGGGGTAAAAAAAAAATGGGGTGGCGGGGGGGATGGAGGACGGAGGGTAGATGAGGGATAGAAAAGGACAAACACATTCCCAGCACATATTCTCTTCATTATGAGTTGGGGGGAGGGGGAGAGTGCAGATCATTCAATTACGGACTGCCGTCACAGGCTAATATTCCTGCCTGTCAGGGCCCATTCTGGCTCAGTTTTGGTCAGAGTTCTTCTGATGGACCTCATTTCCTGTTAAACAGAACCAGAAGGTGCTGTGAAAACGGCGACACCTGATCCTGTGTTCAGGAGACAGGAAATGCTTCGGCAAGGCCCAGTGCCTGCCAAGACAACCTCCACACCTTTCCCTGCATGATGTGTGGGAAGCCAGCGAGGTGGAGTTTAGGCGAAGCACAGTAAGTTTATAGGTCACTCATTTAAGCAGCACAGGTGCAGGCTGACTCTGATGCGTATATTGTACCCATATTAAATCAGGAAACTTTAGGCTATAATTCAAAAGAAACTACGTTCCCCCTTTAATTTTTCATTCCATTCATTTTCTCTTTGATCTTGACTCACCCATCATTTTATCTGCCAGATTAGATTGAATTAGTTTGACCTGTCCTCAAGGCTGTAGTGTAATTTGCCTTTGACATTGATAGGGGGAGAAGACAATTTGGTGATGCAAAGAGGTACAGTTAGGTCCATAACTAATTAAACAAAATTAAGTTTTTTGGAATTTGTCCTCTGCACACCACCACACTGAATTCGAAATGAAACACTCAAAATGTGAGTGAAGTTAAGGCTAATTCAAAGGGTTTAAAGTGTGGCATTAACCACAGGAGTCACAGCCATTTCCAAGACCTGATTAAGAACTGATCAGGCTTTTTTTAGGTGTTGTCTTGCAGAGTCTAATCTGACGTTTCTGTTTTTGAATGTTACCAGTGATCTGTACCTTATTCTGATTCATAAAGCCATCTCTTGGCTTTGTAGACTTTGACAATGAGATGCCTAGCTCCTCAAGACTTCTTGAACAGAATTCAGCGGTCATCCACTGTAGTTGTCTTAAAGCTGTTGCTGTTGCTGTTGCAGTTAATTACTTCTGTTTAAGAATGTCCCAAACTATTATACTGGCTACTCCCAATGTTTTTACTGTCTCTCCGATGGGTTTATTTTGTTTTTTCAGACTAATGATGGCTCCCTTTACTTGCACCTCTTTGGACCTCATGTTGAGAATTGTAGGAAACAGCTAGCAAATGCAAATATATAAAATTTCTTATA
>JAUBNQ010000017.1:7663942-7698783 GCA_032353495.1 Ctenopoma kingsleyae | reverse complement strand
TATATAAAATTTCTTATAAATAAAGTAGTTATCTGCTTGATTAGTCATGAGCCATTTTCACATACGCACTCCAGACAAAGACAGTGTGCAGAGTTGTGTCTTCACACATGGAGCACACAGCAGGAGATAGTCTGTATGAGAAGCATTCTCACGTTTGATTTCGGTGAGGGTCGGTCCCTGGGTAGAGCGTGCAGGAGGCATGATGTGACACAAAAACTGCACAATGAAAATCAATTGAAAATCAAATGTTTTATTTACAGCTCATCAAAGTAGAGATAGTCACAAGATTAGAAAAGATGTGATATGTATTTAACCTCGGTTTCCTGAAGGAGAGAAATGCAATACAACAACAGAATGCAAGGTACATATTGGTGTTGAGTTGAGCAGATCGACTGAAAGGGACGTTTCATTATATGTGTGAAAGCAGCTAGTGAGTTATGAGGGAGCAGGCCACCCTGGCCATGCAACGTCTTGTCAGCCATTTGTTCAGTTATTTATGAGCCCCCAGAAATGAAAATGTATAATTCCCGAATGGTTAGTGTATGGTTAATGTAATGTGAAAAGAAGGAAAAGGTGGCTTTCAGCCTTGCCAGCGATATTCGAGTTCTTCAGTCATTTCACCAGACTGCCTGTCAGGGGTTAACCCTATGACAGTGGCAGAGCACACTACTCATGTGCAAAGCAGCTCAGCTTAGCTCATTCTTTCATTGGCTTAGTAGCAAATGTATCCAATATGTCCACAGGATCTGCTGGTTACATGCTTAAATTTGTTACCTAAGTGCAGTTTGAAACTGTTCACATACAAATGTACATTCAACATTTTCCTAAAGCCTTCAACAGGTTTACCATTAGTGATAGTCTACTTCTATTGTAGTTTTCTTGCCAATTTCTTCCTCACACTGGATAATAATTATAGACTAGAAGGTAGACTCATTGGATCACTTTTTTGTCTGTTTTGGCATGGGATATCCCCCCTCTCCTGGCTATTATAGAGTAAGGATGCTATGGCCATAGCAGTTTAGAATTAGATGCTGGGATGTGTGGTGCTGTGGTTTGCCTTACAGCTTCTGCTCCTCATTTTCTGCCTTTGTGGTGTCAAGTGGTAATACCAAGCTTAAGCCAAACAGCCATGATAGAACTGTGTTTTTAATTTAAGACAAGGCCCAAGATGACATAACACAACCGCTTTTGTAGTGATCTTGACGAGAATCATCCAGCATTTGTACTATTTTATTCTCTCACAAAGGCTGAAAGCTGATACTGAAGAGCTCTGGAAACCCCAACAAGCCATTATTCCAACTAAAAACAAGAACTGAGACTTTAGCATGGTAACACCACCCACTTCGGGTCAGAGTGTACAGTCTGTGATATTCTATCCAAAAGGCTTGTCTTCTGTGTTGCAAAGGAGAACATTCTGTTCTTTAGCTTTACTGGTGTAAAGAGACAAATTACTCCGGGAAGCTGTCAGCAGCCCCACTGACTGCAGTGACTGAGTTTCTGAGGTGCATTGAGAATGATAATTAAATATGGGGCCAAAGATTAGCAAGGTGGGGCCTGTACCTTCAGGCCTGGGGAGAATGGATTTGGAAGCTCACATTGCCCAGGGCCTATGTTAGACTCAGGCGCTAACCCAATTTCACACTGTGTGACTAGGCCTGGCCTGTTTCAGTGCAGCATCTAAGTGTGAGTGTCATCTGGTCCTAGCCTCTGAAGGAAATGGCCTTGCTTTTCACACTGATTGGATTAGGGTGTTTTTAATTCATTCGGGATGTGGCCTTGTGTGTTGATTGGCTCAACATGGCCAATCAGTCTTTCCTCTTGCTTAACACATCGTAGCCTCTTCTTTAACCTCACTTTAAAGATTTCAAATACCTCCTTGATTTCATATTTTCATTATATAAAGTGGCATGAATAACATAGACTGTTTTCAATGTATTAAAAATTTAATTTAAACTTTTTCTCTCTAAAATGACAAGTTGCATAAGGCAACTTGGGGCAGTAGTGTGCAATGCCAGGAATAATGCCTAATAATAAATATCATTTCTGCATTAAATAAACAGAAAATAAACTCTTAGGAGACAACAGTGTACCTTGGTTTGCCAAAATGTGGTTATTTTAAGATCATAGTTTTGATGCACTTGATAAATGAAACATTTCTTCTGTTCATAACACTTGCTCCTTACAATTCACCTAATTCTAGGTTATGTTTTTCAAAGTTTCATTGTAAGTGCTTCTGATTACAGAACACACAGCCACCTTGAATTAAGAATAAGTTCACAGTTGATGCTTAGTATGTATTTATTAGGCTGGAACACATACAATCCTTACTACCAGTCTAAATATAATGTATGGGAAGATTGGGAAATTTCAGAGGGTCTGAGAGATCTAACAAGATCACAGTACATATTAATTATAACAGTGCAAAGTCATTATAATATTAACAACATGGAAGATTTAATGGTTCAATCTTACTAGCTCTTGGTACAAATACACCATACAATATCAGTGAGGCCTCACAAGTTGTTGCTGATCAAAGCCAGTCCCTTGGTTACGCTACCTCATTGTCTGCTTAGAATTGAATTTTGCTAAACAGTTAAAGCTGAATAACTGTGTTTGCACTGGGAGTGGTCCAAAGTCCCTGGTCCCCTGACCTATACATTGAGCTACCTATTGTTGCTGTGCACTTAGTTTTGTTCTGTCTAGAGTGCAAATTGGAGCAGTATTTGAAGGGTAGTGTGACCCTGTAAACTCAGAGGTTTATGTGACATGGCAAGTGTCAGCTCAACTAGCCAAACTCAATTACTGATATTATGTGCTAACATCCAGTGGTACTCTCATTTGGCCTTGTATTGCGAGCAGTTTGCTCAATAACAGAAATTTTCATAACCTTGCCACTAGGGGTGGGCGACATGGCAAAAATATCATGTTATAATTTTTTTTCAGCCTTTATCATGAGTCATGGCTTTTAGAATTTTTTTTTCATGTTGGTTTAGGGCAAGTTACCTCAGCTTTACAATCAAATTAATTTCCATATTAAAAATATGGCCTTACAAGGTAACGAAACAGAAAGACAGAAAAAGTAACATACAAGTTGTGAACTAATTAAACAGTTAGACACAGTTAAGGATCAGAAGTGCGGCTAGACCATAAATAAGTTTTTAGAAGTTTGTTGTTTTTTTGCAAACCAGTTTCATACTACTGACATTGAATTCTTTTTAGGTACCAACTCCTCTGTGTTGTCATCCATCATGCTGCCTGCTATGTTGTAAGGTGCGTTATGCTGCACATTGTATTGCATGTTGGATATAGGACATAGAACTGCAACTGATTGATAGAATGTCCACTGTAGCACGATATGAACAATTCTGCTATAAAGACAGATAGTGGAGACATGCTAATCATTCAAGATAACATGGTCAGATTGCACATGCCTATTTGCCACTACATTTTCACTACTTTTGAACTATTTTAATTGTTTAAAGAGACATTAGATGAGCAGTAAGAGAATGTGCTGATAGAAGTGGTATAATCTACAATGATAATTTCATCATTTAAAGTATATACAGTAATTATAGAGTAATTTAAAAAACAGAGTTATGCAGTAATAGTCATGGTTAGTTTTGATGCTTTAGAGTGTTTTTTTGTCAGAACACAAGGTCAGAACTTGGTTGTAATTAAGTATAAAATCATCATTATATCATTGACAGGTTGTTTACAATGTGTGAAAATATCTAAGATATGGTCAAAATAAAAAAATTTAAAAAAGCACTATAGGTCTTTATAGATCAAATAAAAAAAATTTCAGTAAATGAGAGATTCAGTAATGTTCTTCAGTTCCCAGAATCCTGTCAAAGCCCACACTCAAAAATGAGTCCAAACCAGTGCAATGTATGCTCATACTTTTTTAATGTATCACAATGAGCAAGAAACATACTTGATGAAATATTTTCAAAGGAGTATATTCAATTACCATCTACAATCAACTTAACTAGGACAACAAGGTTCTGTGACAAAAGTTTCTTTAAAAGTCTGAAGTTCCATGTGGTTGTATGTATGTTAGTTTCCATGTAATTTGGTACAGTTTGGAAATCTTCATCATAATTACAGTAACAAAAAAGCTAACAAGACTACAGTATAGAAAAGACATCAAGAACAACATTTTTGGTTTAACTTGCTCTTTTTTGTACATTGCAAGGCTGTTTTTTCTACCCTCAGATGGGCTGCCTGGAGCCACAGAGCCATGCTTATGAGGCTCGAATGAGGAGTAATTCAAGGAAACAAAAAGAAAAACTAAAAGCATAAAAAAACATTGTGGCACCAGAAGTCACAAAAGGAACAGAGTGCTCCAAGTAACAGTTCATCTTTGAAGTTGGAGCAAATGGTTGTTTGGTTGTTAGTTTGGTTGTTAATTTTGGTTAATACGCTTTTTTAGTGTAACTGCCTCTTTAAGAATGACAGCTTTGAGAACCCGTCCCCTCTCTCTGTTGTTAATTTCTTTCTAGATTATGTAATCAACAGAGAGAGGGGTGAGCCGCCATTTGACTGGAGAGCTTTACTTGTCAACCAGAGACAAGCACAAGGAAATGAAACGGGTAGCAACATGAACTTGGAGAAATGAAGCAAGCATCTCTGTCCATCCTGTCCTGAAATTTGGAGAATGTCCATCAAAGAGCAGAGGCAGAGCGGGAGAAAGAAAAGACAGACAGAAAGGAGAAATAGGCAGCTGGAGCCACTTAAGTTCAGTTTCATTTAAGGACTTTCCTCTCTGTCTCACACGTCCATTGGTTCCAGAGTCCATTCCCATTACAGAGTTGTCAGTAATCAAATAAGGAGGTGGTTTAAAGCTGCTCGGAGCCTGCCTTTGGCTCCCATGCCCAGTTTTGGTGTGCCCACAGCCTCTCATGTCCTCCTAATGAAATCCCCAAAGCTTCCCAGAGTCTTTTTTTCCGTTCCTTCTTCATTTCAAAAAGCAAAAAAAGTTGATGTCTTGTTTTAAATATATCTATATCTGTATACAGGTACACGTTCGTTTTCACAGTGGGCAAAAGATGACCTCTACAGCAAACCTTGTCTTTATCTCTCTCTTTGTAATGTCCATTAATATCAAGTATCCCAATGAAAGTCAGTGGATGCATTTATCCACAACAACATTTTGTGCCACAAAAATATACACTTATCAGGGGCACAGCTTGTATTTTTTCCTTTTGTTTCAACAGCATAAAGCTTTGGCCACATTCATATATTCAATCAAAATAAAAACTGCTCAGTGCTTCGGTATCATCGTTCTCATTTCTGATCATTATCTTTAAAATTTTTCTAAATTTCAGTTATTAATCAGTCAGCTTTTTCAGGTTGTTTTGGTGTGTAACATATAAAAAAAATAAAAGGCAAACAAGGAATAAAAGATGCTGGCTCTCATGAAACACACACAAACACACACACAGTACATGCTGGGTGGATCTAATGTAGAGACCTCAACTTTGCCTTCCACAAAAGAACCCAAAAGATTACACTTAGGAAATAAGAGAGCAAACAGTATCATTGAGACAATGAATATAAAGAACATTATCACACCATAAAGTGGCCAGGTCATATTTTTGTTTTTGTTTCTTAATTTCAGCAATTCAAATTAAAGCTAGTGTTAAGTTATGATAAAAAGTAATATACATAAACTAAAATACAAATACTTAAGAAAATAACAATACATGTCAGACATTATCTGAAAACTATAATAAAGCGAACATATTCAAGAAAAACTGTACAACTTAAGAAATACTCAAAATAAGCAAATACATATGAACAGTATTTCAGGGAACAGGACTTTAGAGAAGTAGTAAGCTTGCAGACCAACTCTGACTTCCAACAGCATGCTGTAATATTAACACCAAATCACATTGCAACATCTACATCTGCAAGATGTAGCACTTAAAGCACTCTGAGATTGTGCCTTGTATTTACTAGGACAAATATGTTGGCTATACAATAGCGGCCAAAAGTAGTTCCTCACAAATCTAAATATGTTTTGGTTTAAAGAATTAAAATTTTAGTTAATCAGATCATCCGTGAGAAGACAGGGGTACCTATGCAAATCCATTTCCATTGCAATAACATGAAGTGGGTGACTTCTTTGGATATGAAAGCATCCTAATAATTCAAAACAAAGGGACATCTTCAGAAACTCCTACTTTTTCCAGAAATAATGCTTTGGAATGAAGATGTCCCTTGTAACCTGTAATCTATATGTGGAACTGGCACCCTGCAGACACATGGGACAAGTCACTGGTGGATTTCCCAGGATAGGGGCAACGATAATTCAGCAAAACAGCCATCATTTCCCTCTGAGACTAGTTGTATGTTGACTGGCATAAATGTCACTAAGCCTATGAGATGCATCAGTACCAGATGTATTATATACATTTTTTGGTAACCACTATTTCTTGCTTAACAAGTGAGCAACAACCTTGACTGGATGGAGATTTTCAGCAATGTTCCATGCCAGCACAAAATGATATGGAGGTCACTTTGTTCAGCAACCAATTACGCAAAAAATTTACACAACAGTTTACAGTCACTTTAAAAATGAGAAAAGATTGTGACAATTGAAAGCAAATAAATGAAATAGGATCAGTCCTTGCTTAAGAAAACTCCATTGTGATATTTGGAATGCACTGTTCTTTACAAACGTTAAAGATCATTGGCTTTAAACATTGGTCTGTTCAAAAAAAAAAGAAAAAAAAGAAAAAAGGTCAGCAAAATGTCCTTTGGAACATATATTCACAGTCTTCAAAGTTCCGTTTTTGCAACAAGAAAAAAAAGGTGTTGCAGAGGCAAGAAATTGGTTTATTGTTTGTTTTAGTTAAAGCTTAGCCAAAAGCAAAATGAGCATGCATCTAGATACTCTCTTTTTTTTCTTTCAAAATTCTACATTAGCAGCAAAACGTATGTCCTTGAAGACCAGACCTTATACATTTTCTTTAAAAAAATGGACATTTGAATGTGACAAAAGTCAAACAAAGATTAATAACCTCTATCTTACAAACTGCAATGGCTCTGTAACGGTGCTACTCCACAATGCAAGGACAAGGGCCCTTTTTGGTTTTTGGTATTTACGTAAAAAAGCCACCTGTTTGCTTGCAAAGAAGCAAAAACGGCAACTCTGATGCGTACTCCTTTATCTTTTAAAACGTTTTCTTTCCTCTAAAAACAGCAACAAATTCTCAAGTATAAAGAAGCCTCTTTTCTTATCTTTATGCACCAATGGTGAGTGTTTAGTCTTTGGATTTTCTTTTTGTCTTAAAGCGTGAGAATTATTATTAGTATTCTTCTTTCATTTTCATTTATGACAACAAAAATGAAAATAAAGACTGTAGCCACACTACATGAAGAACACAAGACCTGCTTTGTAGTGTACATATCTACAAACAGGAGAGCTGAGAAAAATAAGTGCGAAGAGAGGAACAAGTAGAATGAGAAATAGGAATCAGACAGTGACAAGTGCACAAAGGTAACACAAAAATTAAATTAAATAAAACTTTTAGTATTTCACCCAGGATCTTTTTTGTCTTGGTTAGCACAATACCAACCAAACTATAAAATTTAAATTATTCTAAAAGAGGATCCTGCCTTGTCAGATGGGGCAATTGGGTGAATGTGTCCCAAGAAGTTGAAAATTAGACAGAAATAAAGTTTAGATAAATTACCTGTCCAGAATCTAGTCTATTGGAATGACCAAGACAACATCAAATGAAGCGTCTTAAAGTTGGACAATACAAAAGCTAAATGTACACAAAGTTTTTTTTTTCAACCTACCATACTGTTTAAATTCATTTCCAATGAAACAATCTACTTAACACCAAAAATGTTCATATCTATTATAAATACAGAAGGTTGTTTGTTTTTTTTTTTTGTTTTTGTATTTTTTTTATAATTAAAACTCTTTATCGCCTGTTTCTATGTTCGCAATGCTCTCCTTGTCTGGTTATAGTGGGAGTGCAATTTCCCCCTTTTGAAAAGAATTTCTAATGTTCAATCAGTAAATCATTTACCCTTTTTGAATGCCCAGAAACAATGCCTTATTAAAATTTCATTCAACTTAAAATTCTATTAATAAATCAAGTTCTGAAAGAAAATAAAAATGCTCATCTCTTGTTGGAAACAAAAGGTGTAAAACATGGATTTCTGTAACAGAAAAACATCTGTGAGCTGTTGACCTGAGAATAAAATAGACATTACATTATTCTTTCACTTTTGCAAGCCATTGGTATCTGAATGCTTAAATAGCAAGAAAACTGATAGACTATTCTCCCATACAGTACATACTGGCTTTTTGTGACTGTGCTATCAAGTAGGAAATTATTACAAAACAAAGCTTGTTGACTTGTGTTTCTTCAAAAGGGTTCTTGGGCCATTTGTCAACTTTGAGACAGTCCATTGCCATACAGTACAGCGTTCCTCTACCATTACCCAAAGCATAAATGCAGCGATCTTTTCTGTTTTCTGTTCATATATTAGAATGCATGTATTTCAGTTGAATAAAACAGAAACAAACAAAGAAAGAAAACCAGCATGTTGATATGGGAAAACAATCCACTAACATTTAAATTTTTG
The DNA here is from genome assembly GCA_032353495.1 of Ctenopoma kingsleyae. Classification (NCBI taxonomy): domain Eukaryota; kingdom Metazoa; phylum Chordata; class Actinopteri; order Anabantiformes; family Anabantidae; genus Ctenopoma; species Ctenopoma kingsleyae. The sequence continues at coordinate 7,690,176 of JAUBNQ010000017.1, read as the reverse complement.
GTTACAAGCTTTGGAATTGCAGTTAGTCTTTACACATCTTTTTCTGAAATTGGTTTGTATACCTTTTAATGTATTTTTAACATTGCTGCTTTTTATGTTTTTCCATTTGTGATTTTTTTTTGTCTTTTTAGTGTTTTTTAAACATTGTCCATCACTGAAAGCTCTTTTACAATCTGATGGAGTCTGTTCCTACACTAGCAAGAGTACTACTACAACTACTACTGTCTTTGACAAAGCCAGGCTGCTGCGGCTCCTCCGCCGTCCTGCCCAGCCTGTCTGCTGACTTCTGACTGCTGTCAGAGTCAGACTCGTCGGTAAAGACGTCTGTTGGTATCGAGGTCTGAACTCCTGAGGTGCTCAATGAACTTGAGGTAACCGTTGAAGGTGAGGACACTGGAGGAAAAGAGGAGGAAGAAGAGGAGGAACTGGCATTGGGTTTCCCAGCTAAAGGTCTGGAGAAAGGGGCCTGGGGCCAGGGTTTGCCGGCAGCTGTGGTGTTGAGTGGGGTACTAGAAGAGGAGCACAGGGAAGAGGAGACAGCAGAGGATGACATGGTGGCTGATGTCGTTGGCGGGGGAGGGGGGCTGCTGATGGGATGAGTGGCAGACTGCGAGGTAGATGCGGTGTTAGGATTGGGGAAGCAGGCTGAAGAGTGAGGTAATAAACTAGTAGCGTGCTCTTTGGCATTTCTGGCTGATCGCTTGATTGTTCTGTGTTTGTGCAATGCCGATTCCAGGTGTTGACTGAGTGCTTTATCCCCATCCAACGTAGTGTCACAAGCCAGGCAGTCATACAGACTTCCAGCCCCTGCACCTACGCCACCGGGGACACGCAGCAACATCTCTTGCAGATTTGCCACAGACTGACCAAAAAAACAGTTAGATTTAAGGTGGGTAATGGCCGCTTCTTCCTTGGTGAAAACTGCTTGACACTTGCGGCATGCCAGTTTATACTGCACCTTGGGGACAATGTACTGGTCTACTTGGGGGTCCACAGCTTTGCCATCTATCTCTTTCTGCTCAGAGGGTACTTTATTATGAGTGGAGGAGGTGGGGGGTTCACTATGAGGGTTGCCCTTTTGCTCCTCTGTTTTCACTGAATCTTTGGCAGATTCTTTACGATCCCCCAAGGGTTGAGGGGGAACTGGAGTTTGGCTCACTTTGGGTTGCTGGATCTGCTGAAGCTGCCGCTGCTGCTGCTGTAGTGCCTCCTGCAAGCTCTGCTGATATTGCTGGTAGTGCTGCAGCAGGGACCCTGGAGACAGGCCCATCAGTGCTTGTGACAATGCTGGGTTGTAAGGGAAGAGACTTTCCATACCATACATCGGTTGCAGGTAGCCCCCTTGGAGAGCCCCAGGAATTTGTGGGGTGTAATATGGGGAAAAGCCAGGCATGAAGTAGGGCAGGAACTGGTTTGTGAGAAGAGCTGTAGGGTCTGACGCCAAAGCAGCCTGCAGGGCCTGAAGCTGGGCAGGGTCTACAACATATTCCATGCCTGGTGTGGGCATAGATGTGGCTGGTACAGCTGTGTCTGGCTTCTCCTTCTTGGCGCTGGCAGCAGAAGTTGAAGGAGCAGGAGTGCTTCCAGTTGATGATGGAGTAGGGGGCTTCTCTGTTTTTTCCTTGGACTTCTCCTTCTCTCTTCCTCTCTCAGTATCACGTTCTTTAGGTGGTTCAGGCCGGGAGCCAGGCTGGGTGGTTGAGGAAGTGGAGTTAGATGTGGAGGTGGGGCTTGAGCGGGAGGCAGATGTGCTGTTCTGGGCTGGGCTGGATGCGGCAAGAGATGAGGAGGGAGGCTTGTTGGGCAATCCAGATGTCGGGAGGCTAGGTGAGGGAACACTGGCACCAGGCATGTTCAGGAGGTTTGAAGGTTTTGGAGGAGTTAAAGCTGGAAATATTTCAAAAACAGACAAAACTGTAAGCATTTTTTTATTTTATAAAATAACAATCTCATGTAGTCTCCACAAAGTAGAAATCTGTCAGTGAGCAGTCTCTTCACATTGTTGTGGAATTTGTGGGTCTAGTAGTTCAGCAATTAAGTGTTGCCAGTAAAGTAAAATTTTGTACTTATTGACAAAAATAGAAAAATGCACAATACATAAAACAATCTGACGGGAATGTAATTTATGTTAAAAGAGTAGAAATAGTGTAAGAGTAGAAATAGTTTAGACTAATGTTGTTTGGCTTTAGTTAAGCACAGCCTGTATAATTATGGTAGTAATGGCTAATACCTGTCTGAAATAATTACAGTTCAATTCTCTGCAACTCAGCACCCCAAAGTTTAGCTATTGTTTTATTGTTTAGCTATTGAAGTAAGTGTATGCCAAATGATTACATACCTGAATTAGATGAGTTAAAGCTGGAAAGAGAGGGGCTGCCAACCCCTGGCAAAAGCACAGGTGGGATGCCTTGCAGATTTGGATAGGCTGACTGGAGATTCAAAGCCTGCATTGCTGGGTTATCGAACATCCCCTGTTGCTGCATGGCTTGCTGCTGTGCCAGTCCTAAAACTTCATTGGCCTTCTTAATACGGTCCATCTCTTGCTGGGCCATAAGTTGGCGGACCGTGGCTGGGTCAAAATATTCTTTTTCCTTATCAATCTGACTTCCAATGGTATCCTTCACCTTAGAGATGTGTTGCTGGGAGAAAATGTGATCACGAACAGAGAGACGAGCACTGTACTTAACACCACACAAAGTGCATTCAGTCTTCGGCCCCTCATAGGATGTCTGATTGATTCCAAAGTGCTTGGCCATGTTAAGTTTTGCCTTTTTCTCCTTGGCACGGGCATTTTGAAACCACACCTGAACCACTCTCTTTGGAAGTCCAATATCATTGCCAAGTACCTCACACTCCAGCATAGTGGGAGTCCTGTAGTCATTAAAACAGGATTTCAACACTTTTAGCTGAAGGTTAGTCATCTGGGTTCGGAAGCGCTTTTGACCAGGTCGATCACCGCTGTCAATGCTTCTGCTACCTGAGGCTCCAGGACTGGGTGAGCAGGGATCAGCCAGGCTGGATGTCTCACTGTGGTCAATCATATTTTCATTGTCATAGTCCTTAGCATAATAGCTTGTTGCAGGGCTTACAAGCCCTGAGGACATCTGGTCATCATTTTCAAGCATAGCGGCTGTGACCCCAGACTTAGACAGGTAATCACCACTATTTTGGCTGTGCTTTGCATCAGCACTGTCATTATCAGCATTGGCCTCATCACCTGTAGTTGTGTCTGTGATGGCTGTATTCACAGAAGAGCAGTCATCATTATCCAGTTTACTCTGATCAAAGCTGAGGTTCACAGAGGACATGGTTGCACTCTCATAATCTTCCATTCCCTCAACTTTAATGGATGAAGGGCTCAGTAGGGCCCTGGGAGACAAATCTATGCTTTTGTTCACTGGTGACATGGAGGAGCTTTGTCCATCGCTGTTTGTAGGTGCAAGTTGGGAGTAACTTGATGTCTCCATAACATCCATCTTTATCTGCATGCCCTCATGTTCAGGTAACATACCAGTGAGAGTTAAATTATATCCAGCACGTTTGGCTTCATGCCAGTGACGTGAGCGAATATGTGCCTCAAGGGCAGTTTTTGCTTTGAAAAGAGCTCGACAAAAAGGGCACCTACGATGGGCTTGAGCTGGCCCTACTGCTCTGAACTGGCCTTTTCTCTCTCTAGCTCTGGTATTTTGGAACCAGACTTGCACTACTCTCTTTTTTAATCCCACTTCATGAGCAATGTGGTCAAGCATTTTACGTGTAGGATTTGAATCTAATAAATATTTCTGATAAAGAATTTCTAGCTGCTCAGGTGTGATGGTGGTTCTGAGCCGCTTGTCTCTCTGTGGCTCTTCTCCACTATTTGTGCTGTCGTTCTCTCCTGGGCTAGTGCCAGCTTTCTCCTCTAACTTCCTCTTCAGGGAGTTCATTGTGGAGGTGGGGGTGGACGGAGAGGTGGCAGAACTGCTGGGAATCTGTGGTATTGCCCCAGAGAGTAACTGACTTGCCAGGAGAGGATTGCTGGGATCAAATAGCATGAAAGGCATGTCAATTGGACGGTCGAGGAATTGAGGGTGTATGAATTGATTTTGCACAGAAAGGAAGTGTAATTGCTGGTGTTCCTGCCAGTGTTCAAAAGAGGGAAAGCCAATCTTGCACTGCTCACATTGGTATGGGATCATCTGTTGTGCCAGTTGTTGTGTGGCAGAGGTCAGGTGTGGATTGAGGCTCATGTGAGAGCTTTGTGATGAGGCTTGGTTCGTCTGAGAGGCTGAGGGACCGCACTGTTGCTGTTGCTGTGGGAAGGAAGGAGATGAATGTTTGGTTTTAGAAATAGTTTGGATCTTCTCTTCTCTCTGAGGTCTATGGTGTTGTGCCTCAGACTGTGATTGATGCACAATTTCCTGCTTAATAGAGGTTTGGTTTTCTCGAGCATCAGCAGAAATGTCTGGTAATTGCTTGGGCTTCTCATCATAGAGGTTTGAAGTGGATGCTGGTGATGCCTCCTCTTTCTCAGTGGATGTGAGGTGTGAGAATGCTGAAGTGGAGGGAGGAAGTGGGCAGAGGCTTGAAGAGGAGGGCATTGGGGTGTGGCAAGAAGATCCAGAGGGAGTATAACATTCATGGGAAAGATCCAGTGAATCCTCATTTTGGCTGTCATACTGTCCATCCTCATCTTCATCTTTGTAACACAGCTTTTTTTGGTGCTTTATTAGATCAAATATACGCTGGAAAACCAGACTGCATTTCTTGCACTGGTAGTTCAGATTTGAGGTGCGGATATAGCGGTCATTTGACAGTTCTCGTCTTTCCCCATCTTTTACCCCATCACCCTGGTTTTCATAATTCTTCCTTGCCTTCTGGCGAGCATTTTGGAACCACACAACAATAACACGAGTAGGGAGGCTTAAAAGATTGGAGAGCTGTTCAAATTCATCATCTTTAGGATAAGCATTGGCATCAAAGAAGTCTTGTAGCACTCTTAGCTGATAGTCAGTAAACCTAGTCCTGGATGACCTCTTACTTCCATAATATTCTTGTTTCTGCGGTTCAGGGGAAGGAGGTTTAGAGTCAATTTTTGGGTCATCTAGAGTTGTTGTGGGTGGATTATTAAAATTGTATGGTGAGTCTTTGTTGCGTTGTCGCTCTTTAAAAAGGGTGTTTCTGAACCAGTGCTTGATGACCTTTTGTGGCAACCCTGACTTGTCTGCCATCTCCTTAATCTGATCCTCATTTGGTGAGTTGTTGATATCAAAGTACTGTCGCAGGACCCTAAGCTGGTCATCCGTGATGCGTGTCCGTGGCCTCTTGTTCTGCTGCTGTTGAAGCATAGCTGGCGTAAGCTGTTGTTGATATAGCTGGGCTAGGTCTGAGGCCAGGTTTGGCTCAACAGATGGTAACTGGGGAGGCAGCTGAGTGGGCAAAGACTGGAGAGACATAGGTTGCATCATGAGCGGAGAAAAAAGGGGCAAATCTATTGGCATGGGAATTTGTGCCATTGGAACCGGAGTCTGCGGGGGAGGTACAGTTGGAGGTGTGAGTGAAGCAGCAGAGACAGGAATATTTGGTGTGGGAGCTCTTTGGGGTGGGGGTGGAGGTGGAGGAGGTGGAGGAGCTGGTGCAGTCTCTGGTGTAGGGGGTCTCAGTGGATACAGTTTATCATAATGCTGTCTGTATTCCTTGGCAAATCTCTCAAGGGATCGAAATGGAAAGAACGCCTGATGGATATGCTCCTGGTGGCTCTTCAGAATCAAAATGTTTGAAAACAGCTTGCCACAGGCTTCACATTCCAGTTTCTCTAATCCCTCAATGGGGTCCACCACTCTTGTTATCCCACCTGGACCACTTGATCCTGTAGGTCCAGGTGTTTTTTTCTGAGCTTTCTGTTTATTCTCATTATACTGAATTACTAACTCAAACCCAAAATTTTCCAGCAAGGCTTTAGTTGCATTTCCACGAGCATCTGAAGCAATCCTTGGTGGCGGTAAGCCACTATCATGGTTTATGTTTATTGAAATATGTTGAATGTCCTTCTTTTCTTTCAGCTTGCCGTCTATAGAATCCTTACCATATTCATCTTTTTTTTCACTCAGATCTTTCTCTCTTTGTATTTCTCTTTCTTTCTCGTTGTGAGAAGAGGGAGGTTTCTGCTTTTTATCAGCTTGGAGGAGAGATGCACCCTGCTGCAGCAATGCCATTTGCCCCTGAGCCTGGGTGTGAGGCTGCTGCTGCTGCTGCTGCTGCTGTTGTTGCTGCTGCTGCTGCTGCTGTTGTTGCTGCTGTTGTTGATGCTGCTGCTGAAGGTGGTGGTGCATCAACTGCTGCTGCAAGCAACTCTGCTGGGCTGAATTTTTTAGATCTTCTAGCAGTGAGGATGTTGAGGATCCTGCTAGTCCAAGTGCTGAATTACTAATGCTGATCTCTGGGTTCAGCTGGAATTCTGCTCCAGGGATGTAGAAAGGGAATAGCAACTGCTGCTGTTGCAGGGGGAGAAGTGCATCAGTTGTCATTGGGAAGTGCTGCAGAAGTGCTGGGTTGAATAGCTGTGATTGTAAAAGGGCAGCCTGCTGCTGGAGCTCCTGCTGAAGCTGAGCTTGAGCTTGGGCTTGAGCCTGAGCCAACTGTTGTTGTTGCTGAAGCTGTTGTTGTTGTTGTTGCCCCCTAGCAGACAACATGTCTGTAAATTTTGTCTTTTTAACTTCATGGTTCTCAGATGGTGAGGAATGGCAGCTCGCAGTAGAATTCCCAAGACTTTCAATGCTATGAGTCTGGTTCATGTGGTTTCCTCCAAGAATACTCTGAGATGTTTGAGACCCAGAAGAACTGTGGTTGCTGGAGCTAGTAGTTGAGTTGCTGGCTGGGCTTGGACTGGATGTTGAAGTGCTGATGCTGGACCCTCCACCACTTAAATTAGCAGCACTTGCAGAGCCAGTGATACCTCCTGCTGCTTCAAGTTTGGCTGCCCTAGCTTTGGTCTGATGTAGTACAGAACGCATGTGGATCTCCAGAGTGGAACTCTGGCTATATGCCACATTACAAGTGCTGCATTTGAATGGCTTGTTGTCGGGGCTACTGGTAGGCTCGGGCTGACCAGTAGTGGACTCCTGAAGAGCCCTCTTCACCTTGTGTAAGTGTGAAACAGAGTTATAGTGAACCAGTAGAATGTTCTTCTGTGTAAAAGACTCTTTGCACACCGTGCACTTGAATGGACGAGATGGATCTAAGAACTTCTCCATAGTAAAATTGGGGCCTTTTCTGAATGGTAAAGCACGTTTAGGTTCAGATCCAGAATCTTCCTGCAGTGAGCCAGAGTCACTGCCTGTTGGGCTTTGTTTATCTTCTAGATCACTCTCTTCTCCTTCTTTGTCATCTTCTCCCAGACTTCCATGTTCTTCACTAAGGGATGGATCAACAATGTCACCATTCATCAATAAGCCCCCATAAAGCTGCTGGATATCGGCTTCACTCAGCTCTAGGTGACTGGTTTCTAAATGCTTCTTCAAGGCCTGTAGTGTTCTGAAGCTTCGCTGACAGAGGCAGCACATGGTGGCTGCTCTGATCACATGGTACTGTGAATGGAGCTGTAGTTTCTCCACAGTTTTGAAGGCCAGGCTGCATTGGTTACATCTGTATTTGTAAACATGGCGATCTGAAACGGGTAACTGGGGCCTTTTGTTGTGAACCTCATTGAAGTGCATCTGGAGTGAATTTGAGGACTTGAACACCTGATTACAGCCTTTCTTCCAACAAAGGAATCCTGTAGCATCATCCCTTTCTGACTGTTGATCTTCCAGGGGTGACTTGCGAGCATCAGTTATTTCTGTAGGCAATGACACCACCTTCTCTGGATCAGCATCTGATGCATCTGTGAATAAGCCAAAACAAGGGTAATTTATAAGGTGCCTGCATGTTCAAGGTATAGTTTTTCCACACTATTGTCAATAAGAGACATCATATGCATGCATCATGTTTCATCATCATCATGAAAGTGGTTAAAAAAAGTAATGACTAAATTACTGTTGATATCAACCCATCATTCACATTGTCTGAAGGCCTTAGCATGAAAAGGTGCATTTAGAATTACTCCCACATTTTCTGTCAGATACTAACCAGCTCGCTTCTTTGTATCTTCAGAGTTAGAGTTGGCTGGGGCATGAGGGGTGCTCTGGGACTCTCTGTCTGGACTAGGTACGGGTATAAACATGCTTGCTGGAAGCACTTCAGTCGCTGTCACCTAGACAAAGCACAAAGGAATTCTAGTGTTAATAATATTGCCAAGTGATAAGGTAATTTTATATTTCAGTTTATTTAAAGGACAGATTCAGACACAGAAATAAAATGCATAAAATCATAGACACTAAACATAAAGCCAATGCTGACATTCTTAAAAATGTGTTTATTACTGTTTTACTTAACAAGCACATATGTACACATGCACACCCAATCATAGCCATACAATTTACATAGTTGGGTGTTTGCAGAATATAATGTTCCATGGTGATGTGCTCTCCTGCAGCCAATTAGGATGATAGACCTATTTATATGCAGAATATAAGCAGTTATTTAAAATTAGCATTTCAGTTACTGAAAAATACATCTGTTTGAACTTGTATAGAAAGGTATGTGATGTAGTGTCAGGTCTATCTGCTTGATGCTTTGGTTAATCTACCATATGAACCATATGCTTATTAATTACTGTAATGTTTTAATAGGCACAGTGAAAACACAGCTGAATGGACTGTCGCAGGTCATATAGTCTAGGGGTCAGATCCAGACGGATCAAAATATCCTTAAGCAATCGGATTCATGTATTTAAGGTTAAGGCTGTATTTAAGTAGAACAGTCCATCGCAACACATCGCACTATATGTGATCACAAATTTAATTTTAAGAAAACATTCAGCCATATTCTTGAAGCTATGCTTCAAAATGAAAAATTAATGCAAACGTAGTGGAAAGTCACAAAACAAAAACGCAATGATTTACATTACAAAGTGGACTGTTTCTAAACAACTGCTTCATTAGGCGATTAGAGGAAGGAGCAGAGTATCCCAAGGTCACTTTTAATTTGGACCATCTAATTGGCAAACATAGTTCCAAATGGCTATCATCCAGCCAGTCTCAGAATTAATGAAGCACAATTATTTTCATTGCCCCTATCCCACACAGACAGAAAATGAGACATACAGTGAGAGAGGGAGGACTGGAGGAGTGTCTGTATATTATATATACTTTACTATATAGTGTATATAAGGCAGAGAGGCATGAGGGACATGGAAAGGAGGGAGTGCAAAGACAATAGATAAATGAAGGGTGGGAGAAGGAACGCATCATTATGCATGCTCGGCAAGAAATAAAAGTCACCTATTTCAGAATTAATTAGGCTCCTCTCCTTAGACATGTGAAAAAGATAAAGTACCTTTCCATCTGCATTCACCAGTTATAAAAAGGTGTTGCCTTTAATGTGTGTTATATTACCTCTGTTCTATTGCGGTGCTCTTGTAGTGGTTCAGCATATTACTACCTCTATAAAAGAAATAAATATTGCCATCTACCATACTAATGTGCTTGCCATTTACTTTCTAGATGGGAGATGAAGATGGCTAGGAAGCAGGCAGAGCAATGTTTTATTCGGTGATTGTCCACCAAGCTATTTAGCTTCACAGGATAGAACAGAACAAAGGTTTGCTCAGTGATTTGCAAGAAAACAGAGCAAATAAAATTTTATTTCCTCTTGATGAGCATTAAAGCAAGAAAGGAAAGTATTCTCTGTGAAGAAAAGGGTGCACCAGTGCATTGCAGCTGAGGTAAATGTAACTTTAGACTTAAAAGTCAGATACTACATGATTCAAGCTACAAACAATACTCATTTCGAATCTTGCTTCCTGTAGGAGTGGACCTAGACATAGATACCAAACTTTAACAGTGTTTTGATTTCCATACTGTATCCATACTACATGGATAGTTTAAATTGATCTTGACTCTGGCCTAATTCATTGTGAATTGTAACATTTCCACTGTGGTACTTAAGTGGGGAAACTGTTCATTACATTTGGTTTAATCTGTCACAATTATTTTAACATATTCATAATAAAAGGTTTTGTTTTGACTAGCACAAAGGTGCTAGACATGGCAAGAATGTCAGTGCAGTAATAAATGAACAGGGAGCTAAGAGACTCATCATGAAATCATTAAAAATACAAAAACAGATTATGAGTCCACCTCCTCAAATTGCTTTGATTATAAGAGAGCTACAAAAAAGCTCTATGATGATGGTTGTATTAAAACAATGAAAAAGAAGAGAGAAAAATACTCATCTTAAAAAGTCCCAGCCTTTTGCAAAGAGCCATTTTACAATTAGCAGCATTCTTTGTGTTTGATAAAGAACTAAATGTTGGTAATGTAGAGCACTAAAGATTGAAATGACAATTGTTCTCAGGGCTACGTAGCCTCTCCAGGACAAGGGATTGATTAAGAGCAAATGACTTGTCTTGACTCATTCATTGCTGAATCCTTATACTGGTCCTTGACCTGACCCACTGCCTGCAGTTTTCCTTACCATAATGCGTAGAAGTAGCAATAGCCTCTGCTGGGTCTATGCAAGACAGAACAACCTTGACTGGCTATAGTTCCCTTGCATCTAATGCAAAATATACATGACTGGAGATAATGCCATAATACATACACTGAAAAAACCTATATTGGTGCTATGTACAAATACATCTTAAATAGAGGTAAGGCCAAACGTTAGTTCATCTGTTGTGCTTTTCCGCCACAGCATCCTCTGACTTATAAACTTTGACTAATGCATTAGCTAAAGTAGTTTATGTATTCTATTCACTAAGTCAGTAGATGACCTGAATAAACAATATGTACCTGCCATGCCAAGCTTAGAAATACCAAGCTAACAAAGGTTACCTTGAAATATGCAGGTTGTTAAAGAAAAAGGATTAAAAAACAAATTGGGGTGACAAATATTAAAATGAAAAGGGACAATTCAACCTTGCAATTTTTCTGACCACTCTGTATGCAACCACATGCAAAACAAAACTTACTGTGGCAATAAGCTTATCAACACAGTCAGGCGCCACACTGTGGAGGTGTGTAAGGTGGAACTGCAGGTGGATCTTGTTGTTGAGCATGTCCTGGCATAGTGGGCAGCGTAACATGGGCTGGACCGAGTGCTGTGTCATTACGTGCATTCTGAGGCGATTCAGGTCAGTGTTGGTAAACTTGCAGTAGGGGCACTGGTACATCTGGGTAAAGGTAGAGACAGGAACAGAGAAAGAGAGAGAGAGAGAGAGAAAGAGGGGGAGAACAGATACGTTCGTAGGATTAATGGGATGAAATGAGTGCTGTGAGCACAGTGAGCCTGCCTGAAGAGGAGCTGTAGATCAGGAGGAAGAGAGGGGCCCCTTTCCCTCAAGCAGGCAGATCCCTCTGATCACAGACAAGTGTGTAATACCGAACACCACAGAGTCTTGGCACTCACTTCAAAGTGCTCTCATCTGTCAAATACTATATTGATTTTCCACCTTATACACAATTAGCAGTGCAACTGCAGAAAGGCAAAAATAATTTTGAGAAGATTTTTAAAAAAAAATCTTGCATAATATAAAAAAGGTCAGTGAGATAGCTAACTAACTGAAAATTATTTGAAGAACATGTTTACATTTCTTTTTTTAATTGATGTATAAGTTTTAGTCTTATAATGAGCACTTGGTAATTGAGGACGAGATAACCTCAAGCAAGATCCCCTAATTCAAAGAGTTTGATGAGAGTTTTATGAACATCTGAAGGTATCAATGTTAACAAAATTCCGCGCTTTGTAACTCTCACCTGCTCTGTAGTGTTCTTCTCAGCTGTCCTGGGACGCTTCGAGGAGAGCGGGCTCTCAGAGGCCTCTGAATGTGAAGATGGCCTTTTGGAAGGGTTTGGGGAATCTGAATGGTGCCGTTCCAGGTGGATGGACAAATCTAAACATAGGCACATTTACACGCCACACACAAACACGCAGGGATAAAGAGAGAAGAACAGACACGTCAAGACAAGGAGCGGACTTGGAAGCCTGGGAGAAGGTCAATAAATAACACAGTGGATAAAGGTCTTTCGGATGTATTTCTTGAATGTGATATAAATGCATCTAATGGGAATTAAATGCAGTTGTGGGACAGAAAAGGTGTTGTTATCCATCTGATTTCTCACCATTAAAAAAAACACCAGCACACATCTTTTATTTGCCTTGCCAGACTTCTGCTGAGGACAAACAGCCAGTGTGTTCTGATGGGTTGTCTCTTTCACTCTCGGCTTGTCAGGACATCATACTACACCATAATCAGCTAATAAAAATATTAGTTTTCCACAGGGTGCAGCTTTAGGTTTCATACCACCACTTATTTTCAGTCCGCATGAGTTTCTAAACTTGAGACAAGGTACACAAGCTTCATGAGACCCTATCATACAGTAACAAGGGTAAAGAGATCCATATTAGGCTCAACATTACACACATATTCTTTCTATAATTACATTTTCTTGGATACTCCTTCTCAGTATGAATTTATGGATATTAATATATCATATACATTGTGAGAATGTCAGCTAATGTATAGTATTTTCAAGCTGTAGTCTCAAACTTGTTTTACTAGTGATCATGCTTTTGTAATACAATAATATAAAGGAGAAATTCTAACAACAAAACTGAAACATCTACAAAAGCTGTTGAACCATGTCTGCCAAATTTAACTACGTTTGTCCTTGTCACAGATTTTCTTTTTTTAACCTGGCCAACAGTCACAGTTCTACCTCAAAAACGAGTTTTCTTAATCAAGGAGTGCTTACACTTGGACCAAATTGTCAGCTTGTTTCCATAAGTAGGTGAATGCCAGTGAAATTCACTGCCATTTCTTTAACAAGCTAAGCCTTGTGTTGTGTTTCTGTACAAGTGGTCTATGACACAGAGAAAAACCCCGAGCAAATCAAAATATCTCCTCAAAGCTAAATTGTATACGACAATGTTTCATTTAACTCAAAAAATGTTATGATACGAAATCATCCCATTAGGCTCAAAGACAGCATGAGACTGATGATTAGTCATACCCAAGCACATTTATGAGACACAACCGTGCTTCCGTGCTCATTTTGTGAAAATATAAAAAAGGACTTCTATTCCCTGCTAAGTGGCTGCAAGTTGTTGAAATGATTTAATTCTATATATTTAATTCAGGTATTTCACATGCACACCTCAGAGTCATTTTATTGCAAACAACACTAATACTATATAATACTAATAATTCCAAAACCTGTCAATTTCTCTTCATGTCTGTGGAGCAGGGCATGCACAAGAACCCTGCAAACTAACTAAAAACTATACCACATTATGAAGAAAAATTTAAACTAGAGGCGGCACAAAGAGAGGCATCATAGTTGAGCACACAGTTACAGTGTGGCTCACAGTGGAAATCCACATGAACCCATTATGAGAAAGGTGCAACAGAACCATGCATTTGTCGGCAGTGGAAAGAATTTACTGCGAAACTTAAGGAGTTGTTTTGCCAACTCCTAACAAGCCCATAAAGAGTTAAATTTGGCCTGATTTGTACAGTCCTGAAGGGCAAATTGAGAACAGAGGGCACTGGTAGAGGAGGGGTGGTTTGGTGGGGGGTCAGGTTAAGCAGGGCTGACCACGCTCCTGCTCCAGACATTAAAATGTCAGCTCCAATCAGGACAAGGGCAGTTGAGCTGATTACCCAGTGGGGGACCTGGCTTTGGACAGAACAGCCTGCTGGATCTCCCAGAGACCCTGGGATCAGCCAGGGAGGCCCTATTAGGGTCCAGTCACAGTCAATCCTATTAAACACATCCGCCAATAAACAAAGGGAATGTTAAACAAAAGGAACCTCCCATTCCCTGACATTAACCTCTCAGTCATGGCACTGTCCTCACCAATTCCTCCTCCTCCTCCTCAACTCCACTTCAGTCCACTCTTACTTCCCCTGAACCGATCTCTCAAGAAAAGCAAAACTGTGTTCAGCTTCACAGTTCAACAATCTAGTCAAGAGTTATTATTATTTTTATTTTAATCAATACCACAACTAACATGTATTTACTCAAAGTTTATGATAATGATCACACATTTTCCTTTATCATGCATTGCTCTCCTTTTTTACTGTTTGTTCATTGGCGTTAGTAAACCCAATCTCTGCACCTAGCCTTTCTCTTTCCTTCAACAGCTCATTAATGTAATAGGCATCAATTGGACAATAATTTTCACAGTTACAAGCATATAAAGCAGTGAAAATTGCATTTAGCTACAAGCTAAATGTCCTTTCTGCTGCGGGACAGCTTGGGTTTCACATGAGCATAAGAGCAGGTAAATACAGCTTGTGCCACAACCACCAAGTGCATACATACTGTACAGAAAGTAAGCATGGATTAAGCAGACATAAGTATCCTCTCAGCCTCATGATTAAGAGGATAAACATAATTGATTATAAGTATATTCCACTTCTACAATTACTCAATTAGCATGAGAGAGGTGAAACAAGTGTCTGTTTATGCTAAGGCCTTGGAGAGCTGCTGTAGAAGGGCCCAAACCGGCTTTCTAGCTCAGGGTGTTTGTGTGTGAGAGAGAGAGAGAAAGTGAGTGAGAGAAGTACAGATGGAGAGCTGGAGAGGCTTACTGAGACACAGTCTCTCGTCATGGCCAATTAAGAGTCCATAAATCTGATCAATCGCCTTCTCTTAGGAATCCTACAGCCCAACACCTTCGCTGGCACCATGACTAACATTCAACTACTGTATCCTGTTCTTTTCTTGGAAAGGACGATGAAAAAATGTGACAGAAATAATGAAAAGTTGGGAATGAAATAGAGATAAAAACAGGTGTTTTTTGGGACACTGTTGTTTGTGCGTAAATGTGCACGAGAAACATGATCAGAACCAATTGCCGAAAAAATGGGCTCTGATGAAACAGGGCACAGGACTATTACAAGAACAGTATGGTGCTATAAAACAACTACAGTATATTTATGTACACACAAATGTAAACTTCAGCAGTTGGTTAGATTAACAGTGCTTGTTCCATTCACATGTAGTCCTCCATAGAAACCACTATAAGCTCCTCCTCTGTGAGTGACCTTATTACCTGTCAGGATTCTGCCTGTTACCCTGACCTCTTCTGCCTGGTCATTAGACACACAGCCACCATCCACACCAAGCCTCTTCTGACAGATACACAGGGTGGGTTTTTGTTTGAAAGCACAAGAGGCAGAGCAGGAGAAGAGAAAAAAAAAAAACTAAGAGTCAATTAGGTGATTATTAATTCATGCCCCTTTTCCGTAAATCAGAGGCTTTTGTGCTGTCGCATCCCGTAAGTGAATTGGACTTTGGCACCTTGTCTCACCTCCCATAGGTGGATTGTATTATTCAAGCGGCAAAGGGGCTGTCAGCACACTGCACTGCTCCGTGGAGCAATCACACCCTTGTTGTGCTTTCAAGGGGGAAAAAGATGGCTGCTGGACAGAGTGACTGACACAGCATGGACTGAATTAACTACAACAGGTCATCTGCCATTGAACTTACACAGGAGTGCAATCACAGCTGCCTTTTAAATGCTTTGTCCTTGCAAGAGGTTATCCATATTTTAAAGTTTGAGTTACAGTTACACACTGTGCAAGGAAGTTCAAGATGGGACATAAATTCCTGGTATTTTGGGGGGGGGAATTCCCCTCCTACTGACTGACATGGGGTTCTCATAATCTTTAGATACTCTGCCCCCTCATTACCACAGTTCCTGTCTTGCTTTGGCAGGTTATGGTCAGTAGTTGTAACACCCCCCCAAAAAGCAAACAAAAACTAACAAACTGTTCTTCTGCCATGCCACTCGGGCTGCCTAGCTTTATTTTCACTTTTCCCAGAACAGGTATAAACTGCCAATCACTTTCGACCTGAGATCACACCCACATTTCTCCTGCATAGTGAAATCAATGATCCTCGGTGGTACACTCTCTGAAAGAGTGTGTCCTCTGATCCCCAGCTCCCTAAAAACTTTTCACATTCACACTGCTGAGGGCTTCTAACACCCTTCTGCTCTGTGCACTGTAGAAAATCTTCACATCTATTCTCTCATCAAGTTGGCCATTAATATGGAGATGATTCAACTCCCATAGTGCTACATGTCATTCTCTTTTAATGCTATGCTAACAATACTTGAATATTGTCTTTTTTCCCCATTTCTGACCAGGTTTTTAATTTACAGCCTGTGTCAGAGCTCAGACTAATAAATGGCAGTGTTCCAAACTGAAACCTTGAAATAAACCTAATAGTGAAACTATATGTGAAATCATTTCCTACTGTCTGCATTTTTAGGACAAAACCTATAAGGAGTTTCACAATAGTCAATGTTTTGCAGCAGCAACTTAAGTGCAAAAAAGTCAAGTCCAACATGAAGAAATCAAGGTGCAGTATTAATTACCAGGAGAGTTATAAATCTCCAGGCAACTGAACAACAGGATGACATGGTATTCACCTTTACAGGACGTTCAGACACAGCACTGGTGCTTGGCCATTAGACACCCCGTGGTAAAACTCATAAACACAGAGCTTTCAGAGAGTTGGCTCACAAACAAGGACAATTTATGACCTATTATCTTCAAAGACAAAAGGAATTATAATTTGAGGGATGACAAGCACTCAAAGGATGTGATATGAATATGTAAACATTTTCACTGCTCTGTCTCCTGATTTCTCATACTACTTAGTGTTTAAAAGCAATAACAAATCACCACTGCACTGAATGTCTCCCAGTTTAGAGGAACAATAACATAAACCTGAATAATTTGATTGTAACTAACCATAAGCATGCAATTTCAACTTTAACCATAGCTAATATTAAATCTACATATCTTCACTGTTATATGGAGAACAATACATAACATTTGGTGTGTTTATTCCTGAGTGAGCAACACCAGAAGACTAACAGCATAATAAAAAAAATGAAGAGACTGCAATGCCACAGTGCTGCGTCTAGGGGATGCTAATCATCATGTTCATTATACAAACAAAATGCAGCATCTTCAGTGTACAATACAACATCAGCCTCCTCTACAGAGAATACATACAAATTTGCCCATGTGCATGCTAAACAGTTTCATAAGTTTTGTGTCAACATTTTTGAAAATAGTTTGGAGAAATGTTTTAGCTGGTCTATGTAAAAATACAGCAGCTGTAGAGAAAGATACAAACCAGTCTGTATTTACAATACAGTAAATATATTAAACCATCTCTTTGGATATTAGTATTTAATTACAAACGATTTCCAGTTGTTCTTAGAAGTCTATAGTACTTATATGCTTTATCTTGACTTATGTGCTTTATGCCTCGCCACACTAAGCAAAATGACACTTATGCTGTGAGTGTACAAAGGTTTAATTGTGTATAAATACTGACTTAATTGACTATTTAGATTTTTTTATACATATGTGTTTACAGGCATGATTAAGTAGGAAAA
Organism: Ctenopoma kingsleyae; assembly: GCA_032353495.1. NCBI lineage: Eukaryota > Metazoa > Chordata > Actinopteri > Anabantiformes > Anabantidae > Ctenopoma > Ctenopoma kingsleyae. Next base: position 7,672,674 of record JAUBNQ010000017.1, on the reverse strand, counting down.
TACTAAATGCATAATATAAGCACTATTTGTACACAGGTTGTATAAAAACAGTGTGCAGCAACTAATTGATTGCTCAATTGGAATCTCTACATTAGCTTTAATTGGTGCACCACAAAACTATGTCAGAATACTCCTACACACTTAACAACACTAACATTTAAACCCAAGCTAAAATTATTTCTAATTGCTAAAGACATAAACAAATTATTTCCAGAGAACAAAAAATTGAACTACAGCAATGCACCTCACTAGAAACATTTGAAATATGATCTTATTTCTGATATCAGCTTTACATATCTTGCGCTTTCTTTTATATCTGTGAGATTTGTACAAAAAGTAGAAATAGACACAGAATCACAAATCTGTGTATCAAATAAATACAGACTCGATAATAACATACAGTGAAATGGCAATAACTTCAAGGGCTACCAAGGTAAAAAGACAGGTTTGAATGAAATGTTAATGAAAACATATTTAAAATTTTTTCTGAATAAGCAAAGTTTTTTTTTTTAATTGTTGGTGATCGAATGTCAATAAAATATTGTATATATCTCTCTGTGTATACCATTTACTATCACTTGTTTTTCTCTACTCAGAAGTCTGATCTCCAAAGGCTTTACTGATCTCAGAAAGTGGATGACCTAGGCTGAAATATAATTTCTCACCCACCCCCTTGCTCCAGCTCCCATAAATTGAATGTAAGGAAAGAGGTATGAAAAGAATTATTTATCAAGTTCAATTTCAGACGACTACCATCCTCCTAGCTCCAGAATGACAAGATTATTTCTCTCCCCCTCTTTCTCACCACTTTCAATTCAACCTTTCCCCATACATTTATGTTAAAAATGTCAAATCACATTGTGTCCAAGTCTGCAGGTGAATTAACAATTTCCATCTATCTGTTTTCTTCACCTTCCTATCTCCCCTACACTTGCCATCTCCTGACTCTCTCCTTGCTGCATCCCCATACATTCAGCTGCTGCATAAATACACCACCTGCTTTAATGAAGGTAAGGATTCTGTTCCTATGCAGAACGCTTCCCTTTTGCCAGTGCTGTCTCAGCTAGGTGAAGAAGGTGTGAGGAGAGAGGATAGAGGCTATTCATTTATACATATTTCATACCTAGCCTCAAAAATGACCCTTTGAATTACTAATCATGCAGGATGATTAAATTGCAGCTACTGCCAACATGAACACGACTGTCCAAATACATCCATTCCGCTTTTAATTATCTTTACAGTTAATTTGTATTTTCTTCTCTCAGATCATATACTGTATATTACAAAATGTGTCTCCACATACTGCTTGCAGTGTTGGGAGTATATGACATTTACATATGTCTGAATGCCTGAACATGTACATATATGTATTATCTTTGAGATAAATACAAAACAACTGAATAATGAAGGCATCTTTCAAGACATGACATGCCGAATACATATGCATTTTACAAAGGCTTCTGATGTACCTCTAAATGATTTTAATGAATACTGAGGAGCTGTGGAACAAGAAAGAGAAAATAAGATTGACAGTGGCTTTAAAAAGAAGGAAGCCTTTTTTCTGTGTTCGCTAATGCTGTCTGTCTGACTGTGACTGTCATTTGTAAAGGAACAATGTTGTGCTCTGTTCCAACTGCTACATGACAATGATGAGAAGAAATACTTCAGTAGTTCTAATGATGGACCTTAGAAACAGCTCAGCCTCAGACAGTGGGAGATGGAGCACCTTTCAGATAAATAACAGGTTGGCCAAGACACTCATACATCGTATTCTAACATACACATCATCTGTGTATGTACTGTACAAACATCTTCAGACAATCGCCAGCGCAAACAAATGCTCCTCTGTTTACCAAATGCATTGTGGGGTTTTCTTCTTTTTTTTTTAAATACAAGATAGGTTTTCGGTACTTGCTTTGAATGGGCATTGTATTCATCATTCGCAAAAAGTTTGAAGTACAAAAGAGACCCTTCCATTAAACTACAGCTGTCTACCTTTCGCTGACAACACTGCCTTGAACCCACCACCCCAACACACCCACCCACCTTTTCACTGACATCAAACAGAACCTCAGACCTGGTTCCCTAATGCACATGCTATTTTTAACTAAGCGTTTCTAATAAGCTGCTGGGAAGCTGTAAATTTTTCATATGCAAGCACATATTTCCTTTGTGAAAACACAGAAACACACTTATTTGGTGATTAGCGACTGACAGAGGGGAGGAAAGGAACTGAATATGCTTGTATCAAATTGCATGCCTTTCAAAAAGGAGGAATCCTAATGCAAGGAGTCGTCTTCCTGTGCACCACAGGTATGAGTGAATTATTAATCGGCCAGCTCATTTTAATGCTTTTTAAAGTGCTTTATTTTGATGTGCTAAAACATACTTTTAGCCATATTCAGTCAGGCATGCATATCATTATTTCTTCCATCAAAGAAGAGTGTCGCCCTTTCAAAGAGCACAAACAACTCAGCCTCATTTAAAATAGAAGTTCGAATATCAAAGACATTTTACAAAGGCTGGGCTTCAAACACTGTGATGAAGTTTTTTCTGCTGCACTTTATAAAAAACTTAGGTATGCAAAAGGTCTGAATTGTTTTCCAGCTTTTAACCTGACTAGTGTAAATCAAAACATCTTGCAGTAACACAAGAAGTTAGACAAGTGAGAAGCATCTATCCCGGCCTGTTACTGTTCAGTGTCATCATTATCAGAAATCTCTCCTATTGAATAAGAGATATCTTTACTGCCAGCATTGTTTTTCTATCACAGGTGTACAAAGTAAATTGTAAAAAAAAGAAAAATGTAACTATATTTCATTTGAGAAATCTGAAACATCAGAAATACAATAAGTAAACAAAAGCAAAAGATGATGCACATACACTATATGAAATTACTTTTTTCACTTGTGCCTCATTAAGCTTGAGTTTGAGACAATGTTTTGTTCATGTCCAAGAGATTAAGCCAGACTCCACAGTTTGAAGACGACCACATGGTGTTAAAAGTACAGTAACATCTTTATGCCTGATATGCTATGGAACAACTTGTTATTAATTACTGACTCATTACATCTGAGTTATTCTTTAGCACCTATACTAGTTTTACTTTCAATGCAGTAACTAGAATTGTTACTGCTTATAAGTAAGTCTAATAACTACTATCACAACTGCTGTAAAAAACTTCATCTATCATTAGTGCCCTCACATAAAAAAAACCTACTAAACTAAACAGTAAACTACTGTTAAAACAACACACGGCCTGACAGAAAGACTCCAAAATACATAAATATATACTGTATATAATTATTACTCAGAGCTTACTATAAGGCTTAATGTTAAAACATGTTTTACCATGTAGTGCATCAATTGTCATCATTGGTCCCATAGAGGGAAGAAGAAAACCCACACAGCCACTCTTACTATAAACAAAATACAAGGGTTGACACTGTATCCATACTTAATCATTCAAACAGCATCCTCTAATTTAAATACATAGAACCTCAAATGACTTCTCAAGTGCTCAAAATGCTTTGTAGGAAATGCAACATGCCCTTCACCAGAGATTGCTTAGGTCTAAAGCTCCTCCCCTCACCCTAGGCCCATCCCCCTGCTTAGGATTCACCACCTACACCTGTCAATGAATAGGCTGATCTGATCTGATAACATCAAACACAGGTGAGTGTTGTCTATGTTCCCGTGTGTGCAGCAAAGTTGAGAGGGGGGCAGTGCTATCACCATGTGTGTACGCACTCAGCTCAGCTGGAGTTACACATACAGGCCCCTCTCTCCACATCACCCATTGAGCAAAGACAAAACATGGGTCACATGTCACTTGAGCATATTAACCAAATTTACAGTTTATCCTAACTGTATCTGATGGAATTTAATCCCTGGAAACCTGCAGCATGAAAGAGCAGTATTTGAAAGCTACAACTGGATTCAGGGAGTTTTGACAGAGTGTGTTTAATACTTAAAAGGCTCTCAATATTTTTGTCAAAATATGTTTAGTTTAATTAAACAAAGGGCCTGCTGTTCACCATTCAGGTGCAGGGCCACATGTTTCCTGAGAATAGTTTTCCCTAAATGTGTCTGGTGTAAATATTGGCCTTACCTGTCCCTTTGGTGAGCTCCTTCTCCCCCCCACTTTCTCTGTCTTTGGTTTGGTCCTCCTGGTCTGTGGTGGTCTCACTAGCAGCCTCCACATCCTCGCTCAGCTCTCCTGAAGGGGGAGGGAGGACGGGATATGTAAATCACCACGCCATCAGAATTGGTGGAAGCACTTAAAGGGACGGCAGCATTTTTTTCTATAGGAGCTTGCAACAATTACATTTGCTGACACACAGTTGCAAGGGTAGCAGACAAAGAGGGCAGAATCTGCTTTCTGCTCTCTGTCCTGTGCTTTGTAGTTATAACTGTGAAATATATTTTGACAGGAAATATAAAATCGGTAAAATTATTATTATTATTGTTGTTATTGTTGTTGTTACTAATAAATTATCTCCATGTATTCAAGACACCATGGACACAAATATGGTTTCCTCTAATGTGGACATAAAATTGCAGGAAAAAAGCACATGTGCTCTGAAGTGGGCAGATGGAAACATAATTGTGTGAGCGGTATCCTTCAAAAGAAAGACCTTATAGTGGACAAGCCCATATCCTCTTTCTCATACACTTAAACACACACATTTCTGTTCCCTGCTGCAGTCTGCTAGGTTACTTACCAATATAAGCCTCATTTCACTTCTTCTATCCTACTATTGCAAAAACAAAAATCATAAATATTTAAAACTTTTCAGAGCCACAATTCATTTTATTTTTATGCCAAGTCAAAGGCAGAAATCCCCTGTAACCACCTTAAAAGCCTCAGCTCGATATATCAGGCCATTTAGGAGCATCGAAGTCCAAACAATGGATATCCGATAATGCCATTTGTAAGTAACACACAGAGGAAAAGATAGCAAAAACAGATAATAAAAAGGGCATCAATCTTGTTTATTTCTCTCCTGTGCACCCTGAACATCCCCTCTGCCTGTTAAGTTTGTTTAAAAGTAGTGGGACTTGCATGCAATAGCATTGATTTGCCAACAGTAAACTAGGCCGCAGTCAATAGGCCCTATCAGTTATTACACAAGTCAGCTAATTCTCAGCAAATGTACTTAAATGCTCTTTTGAAAAAGCTTTCATGCTCAGGTCTACTCTATGAGCTATTGATATATTGACAATGCTACAACAGCTACTGAAATATCCTGTTCAAGTATTCAGCCCTGCAGTCATCACACATCCAATCTTAGCTCACCACATGACTACCCACAGCCCAAACCACTTTTATGATGTTACATTATCCCCAACACTCACTGTTTATCCTGTCAGTTATGAAACACTGCATACACTGTAAATAAAGTTGACATTGTGTTCTCAAACTCTGAAATGTGTCATTATCACAGACACACTTTGAACATTCAGACTTTTCCGAACCACCTGGCTATTCCAGTCCCTTTCCAGACAACGGTCCTTGCTCATAAACAGAATATTCAGAACCATCTCAGCGTTTCTGCTGAAGGTGTAAATAAAAATCCCCTATGCAGAAAAGTCTTGTTTGTAAATGAAAAATACATTAAAGGAAATGATTTTTTTTTAACCTGGCATTTAATTCTCTGCAGTATATGTGAAAGAAAATCAACCCGTTTTTTCTCAGTAGCTTAAAAGAAAAGGATGAGTATCTACCACATATTTTACTATTCAAAGACATATTTAATGATATCATAACTGCACATTCAACACACACTGCATGTTTATATATATGGTTTTTTTAAGTGAATGAAAAATACATTTGTATTACTGACAGGACAGGAGCAGTATCCTAGATTTCCTGCCTGCTGATACAAATGTTTTAGGAAACAGCTGAGCAGAGTGATAAGTGTATAGATTGTGTTGTTACACATCCCGTGATCCCGTGTTTAAATAGAGATATTATTTAGTTCTTAGTTTGTAGTATTAGTATGCTAAAAGGCAAACCATGAATTCTAGCCATTGCAGTCCATATCATGTTAGTGAGGCAGATCTTAAACATCCCCAGAAAACCTGAGGAGATCTGCTGCCGGGTTCCAAAATCCCATCTAACTCCTGCCTGCATAAATCTCCACAACTGCACGAGAATTAGGATACTGTACAGCTGCATAGGTGCTCAGATTACAAAATAATCCCCAGGTAAATTTTTTCACCTTCAAAAACGGGGCAAGGTGTCGTTTCTTAGCTATGTGACATTTGTAGTGAAACTAATTCCCCACCTACACATTAATACACACTTTGTGCTTAAACATAACTGTGATAGGCAGCCAACAGTCTAATTCAGCTTTCCTGCAACATTCTCCAACTTCCTGCACACACATTGTACATGCTCACATGTGCACTGATACTCTTTTTTTATTCAGGTTTTTAATACTTATTTAGATGTTTTACCTACATACAGTGTACAGACACTTTCAGCACACACACACACACACACACAACACAGAGCCCCTTCCATAATTTAAGCAGAAATGCCGACATTTAATTCCAGGAACAGTGTTACATCCTTAAGTGGTAAGTGGCTTTGCCTATTTCTCGTCTCATCTCCAACAGAATGATTAAAGCCGGGCCAACCATAATTAATGAAAGGTCATGAGTGGCCTAAGAGTAGGATGCAAATGGAAGAGACACTAAAACTGTAGCCGTAGATTAACCCTGAAAATAGATGAGGAGAAACACTCAAAGCTATGGCAGTAGGCCATTTCTAACCCAAATCTCAGAGATGTAAAGGACAATAGCCTGAAGGTTGTGTTCTAATTAATTGTCTTCATTAACCATCCTAATACAATGATATGAAACAGTTCCATTAATCTAATCATGCAAGCTGAATAAGCTCATTGCCGACACAGAGATTACACTCATCTGTTCTGAGCATATAAATATCAGCTTTGCTCTGCCAGTCACTCAGTGGGGACAGTCCATGGGCTCTCTGTTCCAGCATTTCGCAGACACACAGAGGCATATGCACACACTAACTCACCATCTAGCTGCTCTGCAGTGTTACCCTCATGTTTTGCCAGCGAGTGCAGAGGCTTAATCAGGCCCATAGGTGTCACTCTATACAAGCTGGGAGAGTGCAACTTGCTCACACACATTAATGAGGTGCGGGGGGAAGGGGCTGAGCAGCAACAGACAGAAACACACAGGGAAGGGGAAAAGGGAAGAAATATGTGGAGATGACAAAAGCAGATGCTATGCAAGAGGAGTCCAGTGAAGATGAGACACTAAAAATGGCGAGATTACCTTCAGATGAGAGAGAGCAGCCTTCCTTTCCCCTGAAGAGCAGTGATTACACTAATGCTAATCAGACTGACAAGCACAAACGGCCTAATAAATAATTGATGGTAACCACTGCACTTTCCAGTATTCCTTCCCAGACTGTAGAGAAGAGCTGCAGCAAGTAATAATAGTCACTCTAGATATCTTTCAATAGGTCAGGCTCCTCCTCCTTCCTCGGCCTCAGCAGAATATAGTGCTATGATGATAACAGCCTTGCTTAAAGTACACAATTCCAGTCCTACCTGAGAATGGCTCCAGTGTTCCTTGACAGTCTGCTCTTTTTGTTGCATATACAGAATCTCAGTCAACACTGTCTTGTCTATCTCTCTTGGCTTTCGCAAGTCCTGGAGAACCAACGCGGGGGCTGAACTGAGCTTCTCCCTCTCCCCGGCTCTTGAGAACTGGGAGCGAGGTTTGAACTCTGCTTCTCTCTGGGCTCTTGTGTGGAGCTGTGTGTCTAAGCTCTCATTACTCTCATTATGATTATTGAGGCTGTTGTTATCATTTTAACCAGGTGTCACAGGACCACACTGTAAATCAGAGAGGTGTGCTTCCCCCGCTTTATCCAGGGCCGGACAGCTTCCTTTTCTTTAGCGCTGCACTGTCGGATAAAAAGCAATCTTATTTCACACTTCACAGACTCTATCTTTCTCCCCTACTTCTTCTTTTAAAAATCCCCCTCTTGCTCCCCCCATCATCCCTTGCACCCCTTCCTTATATCAAAGTTGGCTTGACTCTGGACTAGAGGGTGCAAAATGAAAGTGACAGGAGGGTACCATGGGACAATGAGACACAGGACCCATGCTGAGGGCTTTCATGCATTGTCCGCTCCTCATATCAGCACCTCTGTGCCCCATATGCAAGACCCCCCTTTAAAAGCACAGCACACAGGAAAACACTCCCACCCCTCATAACCCCCCTCTGGACACACACACTCACAGAAGCTCCCTCCCTGCATCTCAAGTCACCTCTCATAAAACCACAACAGAGCAAAACATGCCCACAACCAAGCCAGAGACAAGAGCAGTTTTTGCTTATGAACAACTAATAAACCACAATATGGCATTATCAGTAACCATAATGGCCACTGCCTTTTAAACATAGAGCCAAGTTAAAATGTGGACATGAGTTATGCTGTGCAAAAAATGCTATTTAAATGACTTACAAAACAATCATACTGATATACAGTATATCCTGATCTTCAAGAGAAATATGTATATGTATTACATTAAATATGATATACATAAATATTATATGAAAAATGCATACAATATTTAAAATGACTGAAAGTGCACCAAGATGCACAGAAGTGGGCATCGCACTCAATAGAATAAAGTCAGAAAACACACCATATACTAGACCTGGGGGGGGGGGGGGGGGGG
>JAUBNQ010000017.1:7630807-7662809 GCA_032353495.1 Ctenopoma kingsleyae | reverse complement strand
ACACACACACACACACACACACACACACACACACACACATCTTGACTGTCCAAGATGACGGTCGCTCACTAACACCTATTATGTCCACAATGGAAGATACAGGCTGTACTTTTCCCTGCTAGGATGGTGGGCTAAAAGCCTGGATGGGGGGCAAAAACATCACTGGGCAATGCTCTTCCATCTACTCTGCCTGAGGGACTTTGTCCTGCACAAAGGGTCACTCTGCCTCCCTGCTTACTGTCTTCCATTGCTACCTCCTCTTAAATCAACGCCCTTTTATTAATGCATCTTTTTCTTGTTCCCCCAGCTTACACTACAATGCCTCCACCTATTTCCAGCTATTCAAAGGGACCAAACAGAAGTGGGGTAGTTTTACTTAGTGTGGGGGTGGCTGAAGGGGTGTCTGGGAAAAAAGGGAGAAAAAAAAAAGCATCAACGCTGTCACGAAGGGCAATCACATCAACTCAGAAATATTCACCAGTGGGTTGGAAAATGTGATGGTACAGTTATGACAGGCGAACAGGCGACTTCCCCCACTCTAGCCCACAGTCCCTGGCCTTGCTCTCCATCAGGGCGGAAGCATGTTGGACACTCTGAATATGTATAACCCGGAAAATGTATTGATTTTTCATTTGGCAAAAAAGGGACACAAAAATCACATAACCTGAAACTGTCACAGCTCTTTTGTTCATAGCTCATCTCTCCTGATGTTTGCCTTTTGCCACAAACTCTCTTTAATTACCAGGTACAGCGAGCTTCAGAGCCTTTCTCCACAGAGACACAGCCACATACAGCCTGCTGGGCTTAACAAGACAGCCCACATCTATTATATATGACATACACCCAGCAGCTTTTGTTTCATATCTGACTAATAAGCGCACTGAATATGACTATACCCACAGTTTGTTTTGTTATTATACACAAGATACAGCGCAAAAATCTTTCTTGAAGAAAACCTTGAAAATTAAAAATGTACTATGGTGCATTAAAAATAGCACTTTCATATTAAAAGCTAACGCTGGATGGTCCCAACATTTATTTGATGTGTTTTTCTGAAGTGGTTCTGCTTAACATGAAATTCTATTATCGATCTAAGTTTTCTCAGGTAACAGGCAGGTGCTTGTATGTTTTTCTGAGTGTGCACACTTGTGTATGTGTGTGTCCATTAACAGGTACTTATCTGTTTACCTCTCCTTTTAGGCAATGCAGACCAGTACAGTGGACTGTCTGAAAAAGATCTCTGCCTGTCGATTTATTGAATGCACCATTTGCATATCTTTGTAGTGCATCCATCTGCCTGTGGACTGTTCTGTGGAGGTATTAGCTCAGAAAATCAATGTTGCCATGGTTGGATGTATGTAGCGCCTACCTCGGCGCGTGTTAGGAATCCGGCTCACAGATCCCACATGGGTCCTATTTACATGAGTCCTGCCGGCGGAGGCTTTCCTGCCAGTCCTTCAATCTTAGTAAACTTAAAGTACACAAACACATTTCTCAGCATGCCCGTCCAGAGTGGGTTGGTTTGCCATTCTCTCCGATGGACATCCTGCCTCCATGTCTCCATCCAGAGCCCTGGGCCTGACCGACTGTTTGTTTATGAAAGCGTACAGTGAGATAAAACAGAATCCGACAAGGTTATGAATCCCAAATTTGCTAATCAATTTTATTTAAAATATAAAATATAGGGTATCATTGATGTGTGTTTGCTCTCAAAAGTTTAACTCCCTGCTAAGTTCAAATGTCTCAGGATAGTTGAGAGGTGAAGGATCTTATTTATGTATTCATTACACTTACTTTAACACATAATTTTACATATTACATCATATTGTGGTACAGATATACATGGACATAGTGTGTGTAGATATATTTTACAGTAGACACTGCAGTGGATGTATTGAGCAGCTTTTCTTCTTACAACAACCCCCGGCTGGTTCTTCATTGCCAATTGCTAAGGAAACCCAATGATTACGTTGCACAGGCACTTTGAAACATCCATGAGAGTGTTACCACTTATTGAAAAAAAAAAAAAGACTCTTGCTACCGCTATCCATTCAGTTTCTAATACAAATCAAACACAGGGAGGTTTCTTTTACCATTTGTCTTTCTTTCTGTTCCTCTTTGCATAGCCCATCCATTACTTTCACATGAAATATGAAAAGGCAATATCCTCTCTGTGTTTGTACTGAAGCGTAATGCGATTGTGTTGTCATTTATAGGAAATAATCGCAAACCTCTCTTTCATTTTCCAGTTCAAATAACCATGAAAAATTAGCCTTCAATGTCAGGGAGGACAACAAAGGAATGCACACAGACTATTGCTTCACCACCGCGCTTGACATTTCTCCTTAATAGGAAAACGGGTGGTTGTTTCTATCTTTCTTTTTCAATCTTTTTCTAACCTCGTCTTTTGCCTAATTAAAAGTTCTGCACTTAGATCTTTGTAAATCTTTCCCCCATCTTTTTTTTCCACTGTCGAGGGTTTGTATGTGAGGAAAGGTTGGAGGGTTAGAAAACTCTGGTCCCATACACACTGCATTCTGCTCATTAGCACCCTTACCCCTGTCTGCTAATGGCTACTGTTGGAGGGAGATGTCGCCAGACAACCACTACGGGGCCTAGGTCGCCGTGACTACCGTCCAGCAGCCTGATAGATAAATAATTCAACAGCTATCAGACTCCCTGGCAGCAGAGCAGTTCCAAAAACACACACTAAGGACACAGCTTGTAAAGACCTTCCTAACTGATCAGCATTTAGCCTTTACAAATGATGTACAAACCAGATGTCTGCACAAGACCCCACACAATTAGCCTTAGCAGTAGTAGTCAGAGGATCCTTTTAATTTAGAGAAATCTTTATTTTCAGTGTGAGCAGCAAAGTAATGGTAATTGCTTTCTGTATTACTGCCATTAAAGGCTTAATAGGCAGGTTGTTTTCCACTGTAATTATGTACAAAATAATCAACCAACTTTGCAGTGCAATTATTGGAGATGCATTTAACCAAGTTTATTTTTTGCTTGCAACACTAGGTAGAGCTAAAGAACAAAAATGAATATCAATACTGCAACGTGTGTTGTGCTCTAAGTATGTAAAAAAAAACCTTCATATTATGTAGTGTGCAAAAATTAGACAGACAGATCAGTTTTACAAATAGTTTATAAACCATTAATGTACACATGTGTGATTATCAGTAAATATAAGTAAATATTTGAGTGAGGTTATATCTCACTCCAAACAGCAAAGGTCAACACCTTTCTCTGTTATATGAGGTATTCCTCCTTGAAGATTCAGCGTAGTCCTTTTTCCTCTGAGCTCTGCGTGTTACTCTTCGGAGTGAAGAGTTAAGTGAAAATTATATCAAAACTAGATAACAAAATCACAACTAGATGTCTATTTAAGTGCTATGTTATGACTCTTATGGGTTTCCTAACATAATGCTTTATCCTTATTTGCATACTTTAAAAACTGGATTTCATCTGGCAGCATGGGTTGTGATGCATATAATGAAATTTCCTCTCAAAAGGCTAATGAAAAAGACTCATCTCGTGCAATTAGCTGCTCCTTTATTCACTTCTTGTAATGTATTAATTTATTATCCCATAATTCTGGCAGCATTATTATTTATTAGATTATGTGCACACCTTACAGCCTTAATTACAAAATAGACTCGGAGTCAGATGATGTGATGCAATGCACCAACTCAACCATCATTTAAACTAGTAATCCTAATCTCAGTGGTATATCCAGCCTGTATTCATCTCAGCCTTATCAGTATGCCAAATTGCTTTAGGCTTTTGATTTTACCTGATTCAAAAATGCCTCAGAATGACACTTAAACAGACCAAGCCCTCACAGTTCACCCAGCGTGTGGGCTCCTTTTTTTTGCTAGTAAGATTATTCAAATGACTGGTTGTAGCACTTGTGTGCTGTGCATTACATGTACCGATGTAAGCAAACTTAGCTTCCGTCCGATTCTTCATGAACATGTCATAATACTGTGAAAGTGGGCTGAAAGCTCCTAGAGGGGTGGAACTGTGCTGCCCGCTGTGCTGCTCTCCAGAGAAAGAGACTTGGAGTGATTACAGTCAAACACTGCTACTCAGTTATCTTTGGCTCAGCCACAGGAGAGGGAGAGGATGAGACAGGAAAGGAAAAAATGGAACTGATGATGTGGCTAAAGCATGGGCCAGCTGTTCTAAAATGACCAAAATTAATAGTATGTATTATAGTTTTCTTGTATCATTTACTCCATGCTAAAAAAGAAAACCCATAGCACCCAACTAACAATCACAGAGGGCAAAACATCTTGAGTATGAACACGAAGACTGCCAGATGTCCTCAAGACACCAGTGCATTCTTCCCAAACACTGTCAACAACAGCTCTATAGGGAATTAAATATTACAGTATTAAAGAGACATTTCAAATGCCCTTGGATTCTGAAGTGGAGGCCAATTAAATGGCTTTGCAGCATCCATTTTGTGCGGAGTGAACAGGTATGAGTAGAAGGGGGGAGGGGAAAGGTTTGACGGCTGTAGGGAGCAAGAGGAGAGAGCAGAGCACATGGGGAGGAAGGTGTGGTACCTGATTGGCCCATCAGCAATCAGCACTAAATACATTTCAAATGTATGCACTTTGTGACACATTACGATGACACAACATCACATAATTTATGTAGTTTAAGTTGAAGTTTTACAGGAAATGCTTTACGGTCGAGAACTGCAGCATTTATAAAGTGTTACATTGTCTTACTCTCCTTGTCCTCTCCAGTTTTATGCTGACTGTGCATATAGGCATGGAAATTAGCAGGTTGGTCAGAGTTGTGGAGTCCCTAGCCTCTCTAAGGCATGGTTAGGGATTAACAACCTCTACCCTATTGAGACCAAGCGTGCTGCTCAGTCAGTGCTATGCTGTACCGCAGCTTGTGTTTCTGTTGTATGCATGGCTGTGGTTGTTAGTGTAGCTGTTGTTTTTATAATGGGTGCCGTTATTGTCCTCGCTGCAGAAGACTCTTCTCACTCATTAGCCAGAGGTTGGAGAGTTAGGGGTGAAAGCCCAGTAAGGTACAAAATTAATTATTCATGTCAGTGGTTAGTGTTTGGGTGCTGCTCTGGGGCCAAAAGCAGGGACTCTAACTAGCAGAGGTCTGCCTCTGGAGGATTGTTGGAATAAACAATTGAAAAAATATTATGCTGTGGGTGTCAGTTACCAGGAGAAAACAAACACTAATCACCAAACTAATCATTAAAACAAGCTGCCTACAATAATATAGCTCTTTGTGGTACTTCCCCTGTGTACTGATCAAGCATCCTAAATCTCCATCATGTCCTCAGTCTAGATCCTGCTTCTAGCTCATGAATGGGCTCACACACAGCCCCCTCCTATTCGTTCAGCCATGGCTTCTGTTGGCTCCAGCCAGGACCAGTGGCCTCCTGAGAAGGCTGTGATAAGAATTCATTTCTTCCTATTATGTGCTCTTGTCCACTGCCTCAGTTCATCAGTTCAGTGCAACCAAGTCAATGAAAGGGCCTGTAATGAAGCAATCAGATGCAGCCTGGTTCTCTGTGCCCAGCACTCCATTCTTGGCTCCCAGACCCTAGCTCCCAATGCAGGGTGTAGATTGGGGTGGGGGTGGTGGCATGGGGAGAATGGACACAGACTGCATGCAGGTATTAATTCAAGACCTTGCCTTTCATAGACTGGAAGATAAGCTGCTCTCACATGTGTTTCACACAAGGTCTGTTGTCTCCTGTGGGTTCAGAGAATCACCCAGGTTTAGAGAGCCCCATTAGTTTAACCAGGGCTCAATATGGCCACTAAACTAGCCACAAACTAATATTTTCACTCCATCGTCTCCACTGCCATCCAGTCTCTCCTGCCTCCACCTCTTAAGATCTCTTCAACATGTGGAAACTATTATGGGAAGTTTGGGAGAGGAATGTATGTGTTGAATTTTAATCAGTACCTTAAAGTAGAGGATTCTGGCTTTCCTTTGTCTTGTAATGCCGTGAAACATTTATTTCAAATTAAAAAAGGCCTTTCTGATCTACCTAATATTGTTTTCTCTCCCTTCAGGGGCTGGAAATGGTTGGTGTTATCTTTGATCAGCCTCCCTTGCTATCCTCTGTTATTCACCCACAGCTACAATACAAACACACATGGTTGTAGTGTTTTATGGTCTGTGTTACTGAGTAGTCAGTGTTTAACACAAAGGTGCTAAGGCCCAAAAATTAGGATAATAGTAGAGAAAGAGGCAATAAATGTTATTTTATACAGAACAACAATGATGCTGACAATTGCATCTAAAAACACATCTAAAACCGAGGTTAATTTAACCCTGTCACTTAAAACATAAAGGGTTGCCCAAATTCCAAACTTCCCCCTCATGTGTACCTTCTCTTCCACCCTCTACAGTTCACCTGCTGCAAGCTTTGGCAGGAAGACCCTGCAGCTGGATTCTACCTGACACAAGCCCCTTAACAAACAGCAGTCATTAACCTCAGGAGCAGGCAGCTGCCATGTGATGTAGTGCACTCGGCCTGCTGCAGAAGGGCCCTATTGATCCCAGACATACTTGGTGCCTTCCTGGATGTTTATAATCAATATGCAAATGGCCCACGGCATTGATTCAATATTAATTTTCAATTAGGGAATTCTCGGGAGGTCCTAAGGGGTCAATACAGAACCATTCAGAGCAAAGGCTTGAGCAAGTTGCAGACATTGACGTTCCTCTACCCAAGACAACTTACTTACTGTTTATTTAGCCTGCCCCGCTGTAAGTCCTGATTAAGGCTTGGGATAATAGGCAGAGAGACAGATGGACCTTTCTGCACTTCTGCAACACCTATTACATAAACTGGATATTGGTCTAAAGGGGTTGCCCCAACTACTAAGTCATCATCTCACACTTAGTCCTGTTTCTTACTTTATTGTTTGATGTCCATTTAACTACCAAAAAAGTATAAAATGAACTTTTCCATTATCTTATCCTTTGTCTGTTTTCAAAAACTCAAAACAGCTCTCCTCTACAAAGAAAAAGAAGTGATAACTAGATGAATACAAACATTTTCAATGCCTACATACACTGTATTTTTGTCACATTTGGCATTTGAAAACATAATTAACACATGTAAGTGATACTTGTGTTGTACAAGAACAAACTCATTATTTCAGACAGCCATCCTTAATTAACTGAAACCGACTGCAGCCACCATATAATGCTCAATGAGCGGAAGGCATTTACTGTAAATGGAAAAAAGAAAGGGGTAGGGCCAACAATCAGTATGACTGTCACTAACTTAACACTGTTGTTTCCAAAGTCAGACTTACAGTAAAACATCAAGTATCACGCTAGACATTCTCTAATAATTGTGTACTTAAATGCAGAAACCCCTATTTTGTTTACAGCATATAAAGATGAGGTGAAAAGAAAAGTTGAGCACGGAGTGCAGTAAAGTATTCCAGGTAAGACAATTCTTATCTAAAAGCATAAAAACAGTAGTACTGATTTATAAACCTGCTATTATTCATGTACAGACAGTGTGTCTAGCAGAGAGAGGTGTGGTTTGTTACTTGGCTCTGACTCTCTGACTTGCTCTTTGTTGCAACTGTCAAGATAATCAGGCTTTTGTGGCAACAGACACGCACTGCAGACATATTGTAGTCACCACCACATAAACTACACTGCACGTAACATATATAATTAGAGGTGTAATAATTACATGGTTGTGGAGTTACTGGCCAACAACAGTTACTGTTTGTTATATTACTATCATCTCTACTATATGTTATTTGTTTGTGTCTCCTGAACAGTGAACATTTGAAACATCCAACTCTGTAGCTTTGCATCTGCAGCACAGAGTTTTTGAGAAGAAGGAGGGCATGGTGATGTTAGAGACAGAGAAAAAAGAAACACGAATTCTTACAGAAACAAAGTTTCATCTCAAGGAGCTTGAATCCTCATATAAAGAAAAAAAGATGAATTGGATAAGGTTACAATATGAAGCTATAACTACTTGGCTGGTTCTGTAAAGTCAAGGCCATGGATGCATATAATGTAGTGTCTTTCAAATACAATATTAAATATGACTTTTTTCAATATTTACTTTCAATCAGTTTGTTAACCTCTGGAATCACTTCACTAGGCTATATATATTTTTCTCTATGGGCTCTGAATACACTGGGCCAGAGTAAAGCTTTACAGCCATGTTAACTCTCAGTGATGGAAAGAGACAGCACGAGAAAATGGCTAAGAGTATAACTGAGATAACCTGGTTGGGCTATTTGCTGTGTTATCCTGTAGATGCACTGCCTGAGGTAATTGGTTTAGGGATAACATTAATTACCACATTGCTCATTAATGGATGAAGCCTTTATTGGTTCCATTGATCAGCAGGACCTGTTAGCCATCATCCTAAGCAATGGTGGATGTAACAAGCTTACATATTGGCATATCAATTAATGCAATCAATTCCTGTCTCGCAGTTGCCATTCCCCCTGTCTACCCCGCCCCCTTCCAATCACCCCTTCTTTCTCCTCGATCATGTATCTGGATAACCGGCACAAAAAGCCCATTTCTGACCGAAGTTTATTAAGAGATATGCTAATTGTTCCTTAAGTTGAGGTTGCTACACAAGCTGATGTTGAGGTATCAGCGTAAAACATTCCTCTAATTGACCACTAAGAGTAGTCCAAGAAACTCCAACTTTTAAAATGACTCAAAGATTGTAACATATAGTACACTACTGAGAGAAAGAAACTTTAACTGATCTGACACACACACACACACAGTAAGAACGTAACTTTATTTCCATCCCACTTGAAGAATGTAAAAAGAGAAGGTGCTCTAGGAACTACACCGTGCCAGACCCCCCTGGCATGTTCGATGGCCACGTTTGGCCCATATATTTTAAACACAAGAAAATTCATCAGTACTATAATTGCACTTCAGCCCTTGTCTTTAACAGTTCAGTAGTTTTTTAAAACCAAAGACATATTAATTTCAACATAATTGAAGAACTCTGCATTCTGTGTTCTTCATTATGACTTGGAGTAAATGTAAAAACATTAGATTTTGTTGTTTTGCCTTGTATCAAAAGTCAATATTCAAGTGACAGCAAAATTTAGTCCTAATGTCTATTGGGCCTAACATTTAATGTACATTTAGATCACAAATTGTGTCTTTAACTTTATTCTACTAAGGAGAAAAAGCACTTAACGTCATACTTCCTTTTTTTTAATAAAAGATCAGTGTGCTTTTTAAGGAGTCATTGATTACAACGTGGAATCCTCTGTGTACTGCGTGCACCAAAGGGGCGACTGACTTCTAATACAAGGCTGCTGTGCCCTGGTATAACATGGTGAAATGGGTAGAACATCAGGAATGAATGAGGGAGCAGGGTGTGATAACTGAGAGCACACCATGACAAAGTGGAGGGATTTACCGTTGGGCCCGCAGCACTTCATTTGCTTAATAACAGATCATTCTATAAGAAAGTAGCTGCTCTGAGGGGGATATCACCCAACGAGGATGTCTCACTTGCAGAAATCCTATTTGAAGACAACACCTTTTGAGCGCTCATCCTCCTCCACGCCTAAGACGATCAACGCGCATGACAGGCCCCATTAATATGACGCCCCGTGTAACCTTGCTCTTTCTCCCTCTCTTCCAACAGAACAAAACTGATAGCCAGGAAGGAGGGGCATTATGTTCTGGCTGAGCATGTAACGGGAGGGGTGGTGTTCATTTTGAAAAGATTTCTTACATATCCTCCTCTGAGCCACCTGGAGACACTTTTTTACAAACGTGAGTGTGTGTGGAACAAGGGTAGGAAAGTGTTTTGTTTGTATGTGCATGGAATCATGTTGGAGTCAACAGTATCACCTGTGATGACCATACCCAGGACAAAGACATAAAAATCTACTCCTCTATGTGTACCACAAAGCTTCAAGCCACAACTATATCACAAAAACCTCCTTTTTAATTTTTTTTTTTAGAGTTTTGATTCACTTACGAATCACATCTCATTGTGCATTACATCTGTGGCTCCATGACCAATTGGTATCACACACCATATTTCAGAGACAACAGAATGGACAACAATAACCTGAAACAGACAACATACAAAAAATACATACATAAACAGGCTAAATAGGATTTTTTGGTATCTATAAGTCTACATGACAGAAATACATTCAGGTGTACGCCAGATAATGAGGACTTAATGATCAGGTTTGTCTTTTTATTAAACACAAGTGTCTAAGTCTAAGTCTAAGGCCAATTCACTGTGAACTAAAATGTTTAACAAGCACATATTCTAATCTAGTTAAAATTAATTCTTAAATACACTATGTGCAATGTCCCTCTAGTAACTGCCAATGCAAATCTAGGAGGGAGAGGTGACAACATTTTTGTTGGACAGCTTTATGTATCATGCGAAAGACCAGATGTACAGGCACTTAGTCGGGCACCCCTTACTCGCTCAATGCAGGACCTCCTAAAGGCCCCTGTCCCCTGAGCAACGCACAAGTGGGCTGAGCAATTAACAATTTCATGCTGATTGCCTGAAGCATGTTTTGCTATGCCATAAAGATAATAGCATGAAGGGTGCAGCGGCAGCAACCCCCACTCCCCCTCCTCCGGTGTTCCTCTATTGCTTCCATTTCTCAATTCTCTCCTGTGCAATTCACATGTTGGAATGGAGCACTGCCTGCTTGCTTTATTAAAGACACTCTCCCTGCTTATAGGGCACATTTAAGAAAAAAAATATATAAAGATGACTCCCTGAAGAGTAAACAGGGATGATTATTAAAGGGAAGGAGAAAACTAGAGTCTTGGTCTCCCACTGGCTTCTTGATTTGAAAGTCTAATTTGGCAACTACACACAACAGGCGTGCAGGTAGACAAAACAAACAGGTTCCATTTCCCCAGACAAACAGAGCATGCTCAGAGTGGCTGCTGGTGACAGCTCTCATCTTCTTAATTCTCTTCCCCTCCATGGCATGACAGCAATCCGCTCTGACCATGGAGCTCACCGCTGTGCAACAGGAAAATCTGTGCACCTCTAAATCTGCTATTTATCTGCAGATAAAAAAGTATAGAAAAAAGTGTATAATGCTAAAGCCATGGCACAGAACATGTGACTTTTACCCTTAATTACAATAGTAACAACAACACTTGGGTGAGTGTACGAATACAAAGGATGATATCTATGAACAGAAAGTTTTATCTGAATTACTTTTACCTCACAATTGTAAATATGTATTTGTTTAGCAAATAATAATTATAAGTAGTGTATTTATAGAGAATCTTATATTGGTACTCTGTATTAAAGTGTATTCTTTAGGCAAACAGATCACACCAAAGAAAACCCAAGCCTACATTACTAATACCTGGACAACACTGGCTCTAGTACACTGTCCTCAGCCTTCCAAGTTCACATTACCCATATTGTACAAGAAAGCCATGAATTGCCTCATTTTTGAGCTGAAGTGCTGCCTTGATACCACTAATGACGCTCCTATGTTAATGAATGCAGATTTTATTAATACAGTGCTTTCGCAGATCATATTGGCAATGTGAAAATGTATAATTTTTGACTCTGTAGTGGTATGAACAGCACAGAGAAATCCATGAGAAGTGAAGGTCTCTGGCTTTTGCCACTTTATATCATTTCAGTTTGTCACTAGTACTATAGTAAAAATGGCTTCTGGACACCACATGAATTTCCCTTTTTAAATATGACATGAAGTTAAGAAGAATTTTTTTTAAATTGAAATACACTAGTAAATGAGTGCATTAAGTCTGACTATTCAGATTACCACATTATTAACAATCTACCCTCAGGGTCATTGTTTTGAGTATATGAAAAAAAAAACCCCTAAAAACATTAAGGAGAGATGTGGACAAAGGCTTGTGGCACCAGCCCCCTCTGCCTTTCTGGCCCGCCCTTTCTGACCCCCCTCCTCACCTCCCAAGCTTATGGTTGCCCTTCCACCCCCCGGCTGTGTGTGAAAGTCCAGCTGGCACACTGACAGCCTCGACACCTCAACTGAACACTGCTACATAACAGGCCCCATATTGTTTATGACATTGAGCCTGTCATTTGCATTCTTAAGTGACAAACACAAACACATATACACTTAGCTTGCAATAAGGAGAAACATGTTTTTGCATTAATTTATACGATGCATTGTCGTCACCCCCTCACCCCCACCCCCCCCAACCCTGGACACCAACAACACGCACAGACTTATAAATTGCAGTCACATCCCCTGCTAGAAGGGGATGATAATTGCGGACGGCCAATAAATTACTGCTGCCTCCACATCAATTATAAGCATCACGTCTGGCAATGAGGAAAATGAGATCTTGTGACAAATTTCATGAGGCTTGGCTGCCCAGCAGCCTTTCTTAACATGCTACAGATAGCAATCCCTTATCTAGCCTCTGTAATGGGGAGCTACGGATAGAGAGATGGAGCTCCAGCCATTTAATTAAAAAGCTTGGGGTAGGGGGTGGAGAGGTGTAATTCATTGAAAAGGCACAGGAAGGAGACAAAGCCTTTGTCTCCAATACATATTTTGCTCAGTATTGTCACTCATCAGAGGCCAAGCTTGTATCTCCTCTGACAGCAATTCTGGAGATTTTTTTTCCCGTCTTTGTGCTCATCTCTCCACTATTTTCTTCTCCGTTTCCCTCTTCTTTCCTTGTTTTTTATATTTCCCAGGAGTCCACTGTTTTCTCCACTGGGACAGCTCCAACATTTTTTACGAATGACTGCGGTGGACAGACAGTGGCACTGAATGAAATGGCCCCTGCACCTAATTGTATTCCCACCTGGGGAAGGCAGGCGAGGGTGGAGGCTTCAAGAGCACAGCAATGAGGATTTATGGCAGATGGGGAGATGGCAAAATAAAACACCAAAAGGGATGGCTCTTAAATCTCATTCCCAGTGCAATATTCATTGTAGTTGCAATCGGGTGTGCTGATAGAGCACTGAAAAAAAAACACTGCTGTGTTCAAATTATAGCTGTACTCTCTACTAATATTTAACATCATTAGAAAATCATTAGAAAACCATCATAAAACCTGGGATTATGACCAGAGCATTAAACACAATGATTATTCAGTGTGTTCCTTCTCCGCTTTGCCTTGGAAATGAGATTTGCTCTGCTGCGGCTATGTGGGGAAAAAGTAAGAATATTTTTCATAATTACTGTAACATTTGAAAAACATTGGCTTGCATGAATTACTATACCATTATGTAGTTGGGGTTGTCTGCCCAAAAGCAAAGTTTTCAATGAGGCTTTGCATGGGATATCATTAATGCATTTTCATGGAGGCATCAGTGGGAATAATGCCAATATATTACTAACCCTTAATATTACAAAACTTCCCCAGTCATGTGGGTAGCAGAGACACACTGATGGATGGAAAATGGAAATAATCACCATGACCACACTGCAGTTTCAAAGATGGTGGGACATGGGAGGGACAGTAACAGCTATGGTGTGGTGAAGCTGCAGACCATTAACTAAACTTTAGCTGTGTGCCTATCAATTTCTTAAGGAAAACATTTGGCAAATTAGACTGCAAATATGAGTGTGTATACCTTGTACTGTACTGTACTCCGATGTACTACTTGAAGAAAGGGAGGGCCAAGAGTGTCAGAGTTGAGTCTTTACTTTTTGGAATTTCTCGGCAGCCCCATTATCAAGAGCAGCCATCAGCACAAAGATAAAAGATCCTAATGGAGCTGGCCCTAGTGGAGATGAAAGGTGCAGAGATGGCACACTGTTATGAATCTCTAATGCAGCCCATGTTTCTAAGGTAATGACTGACTCTCAGACCCCTCTCTAGGTTTCCCTGCTTAGGACCCACACGATAAAGGTCTCCAATTCCTTGTCATTGCGTAGTAAGGCTGCTACCCCGTGGCCTTTGCTCTCACTGGTGCTAAAAAACATCCTGAGAAGGTACACAGTTTGGAAAATAGCACATCTAGTATGTCTACTCTGGTTACATCAATGGACTGACAAAGTCAGCTCAAGAAAACAGCAAGGCTGAAAGAAATACTACTTGTCATCACTGAGTGTGACTTGTGTGTGTATAATAGTCACAGCGGCAAAATTCTGCCACTTTTCAATGAGAGGAGGCAGAATATTTTCAGTGAAGCTACTGTATGTTCAAAATAAACACCTTTCTCTCTTTGAATTACAGAGAAGATTGGGAATCTTTTTCATACTTTCATATGCTGAGGCATGCTTGTTTTACAGTAGGTGATATGAACAACATATTCTTTTTGGGTCAGTATGAGCAGAAGGCTAATGTAAGAGCAATTCCTTGTCAAGGTTTTCAGAGTAATTGAACTGACACTTATGAGAACCAATGTTCTTTTGAATGCATTACTTGGCAGATATTCATGCTTTTGTCCCTTAAACTTTGCCAGCAAAAAATGATGCCCTTTGAACAACAGAGAGCTGTGAAAATACATAGTGAGAGAAAGCGCAAGTCTTCACTCCAGTCACTTTCACAGAACCTAATGGATTGTGAGCACTTAATGCATTAATCAATCAATATCTCTCACTGTACATCAACAACGCGACCAAGTTATGAATGACCTTTGCAACAAAAAAAAGGACACTTTAATGCACACAAGATTGCTCCTAGGTTAGTAACTTGGGCCCGGTTTTTATCACGCATGATTACACCTTCACAAGGCAGAAGGCCATTAACGGTGCACTAAATATACTGAGGTTAGTCGTTATACAATTTGCACATGGATTTACTGAAGGTAGTGGAAGACTGTAACATAGGTCCTACTGCACAAAGGCCTCATTTATTCTCCTGTTATCTGCAGTTGATTACAGCATATTCTTCAAGACATATTAATTTAGAAATATTTAATAGGGGTGTACATCCACTTTCTACATCAAGGCCACAAATGAATTTTACCTCTTGTGCATTATAATTGACTTTAAGTAGAAGGCTGGTCACCAAGCAACCAAGAATTGCTTTGGCTTGCTCTAAGAAGACATCATGAAAGATAATTGTTCTTCTTTGTAGTTTAGAGATGCTCCCTATCTTTAGATAGAAATTATGAAAACTCTTAATGGAGAGAAATCACAAATACTGGTATATACTCCAGTGGATGCCCAGTGAAAGTCATTTTCAATGTTACACCACAGTTAAGGTCTATTGAGTTAGTCTGATTTGCAGCTGTTTTGTGATAGCTGATAGTGACACATAATAAGAAAAATAATTTAAAAATACTAATTATTCCATGATTATTTTATCTTGCCGGGAAATATGTGTATTTTCAAGACTATAAATCATTCATTGCACATTTTCAAGACTGTCTGAACTTATGGAGCAATCAATTTTAATAATTTCTCATTAAATGATTGGATTTTTTAAAACTGATAAAAAAGTGAAGACTCTTCTCTCAGTAAAAGCAGACTACACACAAAGCAGAAAAACGATGGCTGTCCTTTACCATCTATCTTTTTAATAGTGTGGATAAGAAAGCAGGACGGGAAGGATTGAGGACGGTGATGGTGGGATAATATGGGATTGGACGAGGGCGAAGTTGAGGTGATCATGATGGGAGACATGTTTCTGAGTCCCTTCCTGGGCACTGGTGGAGCGTGGAAGCGAAGTGTGGAGACAGAGTGGAACGGACAGGAGCTGACTGCAGAGATCCAGAGAAAAGAAGAGCACGGAACAAGAGCACAAACTAATGCTATTGTGGTCAATGCACAATAGGTCCTGCAAAGTGACTGCAGAGGGCCCTTAAACAAAGAAGGCATTGCCATTCGCTCTCCCCCACCCAATTAGATTCTTTTACCCAGTTTAACATGACAAAAACACAGGCCATTTTTCCTAATTCTGGCTGCCATGCTGGCCCCCGTGCCACCTTAAATCGAATAAGCCTCAGAGTGCTGGTCTGTCTGTTAGACTGACAACGACTTGTGACATGGTTTCAAACACATCCACTGTGTCCTCCATTCTACGTCTTACACACAAATATGTGCCCCATCTCAGCTTTCCCAAGTGCTTGAAATATTTAACATATACATGAGCGGAACTCATTTCCAGAGAACCCCCAGCCATCTGGTACTGCTAAGGTTGATAGTTTTTTCTGATTTTCTCTTAAATAAAACTTGATTGTTTTTTTTTTAAGAAACTGATTTTCAAACAGATTGAAAATATAAAACAAAAATGAGCTGTCCATCAAAATCCCTCAAAGTAATAGAAAAAAAATGCAACTACAGTAGAGTGTTTACACTGCAAATTATATTTTTGTATTTCTATTTCACATGACTGATTGATCATTTTAATGTTTTAAAATGCACACTGATAAATTATAAAAGAAACAAAGGCCTTGTTTTACTTTAATAGTCATTTGTGACGAAGTTCTAGGAGACACTGTATGTAAGGTCATTTTTTACTACTTGTAGCTAACTGTATTCATTTCTAGCTCTGATGACAATTAATAACAGGTGGCGCACTATTTTTGATGTGAATGATCATCCATAACGTATCCACACCATCACTCTAATAACTAGATATGGTGGATGTTTTAATTAATAATTGTACCAAACAAATGTATAGCACATAAAATTAATGTGAAACTTCTTAACATTTTACACGTCTCATCATATATTGTGTTAATGACTTTAGTCCTTAACAGCATTTGGTTTAACATAGCAGAGCAACGCACAAAAGAATCAGAAATTGCATGTCTTTCCCTCTTGACTGTGCAATGCAGCTGAATTGACTCAATATGCTCTCCTGTATGCTTACTAAGCAAGCAGCATAAAAATTGACCTTTGCTTGCTTTCTAAACAGTGGATTATTTATCTTAATGCTTCAAATTGGCCAGGGTGTGTTTTGCTGTGTTTCCAGTGTTTTTGCCTTTTCATTAATCCTATATACAGCATATTAGCAAATTTGGTTTTTAACAGAAAATCATTTGAAAGAATCTAAAAAAAATCTAAAATATACCACAAATTAACAACAAATAAAAAGAAAAATAAATTCCAAAAGAATTTTGAATTAATCATAAAACAACTAATAATTTAGTAATCATTTCGGAGGTAACAGGACATTCAGACACATGCTTTTCTTAAAAGATGTAGTCTAATTATTGAAACAAAAATAAACTGGTTTTGCCTTCACTACAAATGAAGGGTTGTTTCCCCATGCTCTGCTGTTTTCAGTGTAAAATGAGCACTGTGAGGTCTGTCAACCAGGGATACACGTGCAAACTTTTATTTCTTTATTGTCCATGTCTGTGTCACTGGATGCATGTTTTGCCAAACACAGGCAGCACTACATGGAGTACCTAATTTAAAAATATTGCTAGTACATAAAAATTTCCTCTTTTGTTTTTGATTACGGGTCCAAACCTCAAATACAGCCTAGAAAAGGTTTCTGGCAAAAAAAAAAAATACTGTTGCACTATGAGTCGTTTTTCCTTTCCATGAGTATAGTGGAACTTCATCTCTTCAGTGTGCATTTACAGTGTAAATGCCTGGCTCCACATTCATTTTCCCTTACTTAAATACTATCCATCACTATGTTCATCCAAGCTTCTTTGCTCCAAATGGACAGTGGGAAGAATACATCCACAGCCAACTAATAAAACAACAGCGACAGAACAGCGTTTCCAGCCAAACAAAGAGAGACTGTGAGAGAGATAGGCCATCCATTGGACCAGGAGGGACACCATAAATCTGACTGAGTCAAACAGTAAGAATGTTCAAGACTGACACAAAACAAATACTATTTTGTCTTAAGTTGTCACTGTGCAGGCGACTGCATCTGGTTAAACACAACCAGGCTGTGGGCACAACGCCCTCAGGATCCAGACTTCCTCTCACATGATCATTGCTGTCCAGTCAGTAGCCACAGCACAATAAGAGTCACTGTTACATAGGTTCCCAACTCATCAGCCACGGTGTTCGTCACAACACTTATCTCAGATAACCACTGTCTTGCTTGGGCATCGCATGTACTCTAAAAGTCTTAGGCAAGTGCTCTGCGATCAATGTCATCTTGCTGTGGCCTACACTAGTAGTATCATACTCAAAGTGGTGTGAGAATATCTGTCTGTCACTGATACCCAATTACATGGGAGCAATAAGGACAATATTTGTGGAAACAGACAAATTCAGAATACTTCCCAATATCTGTGGAAAGTTCCCCCTAATGTCATACACACCATCAACAACATACAGTAGAGCTTCCCTCCTACTCGCATTATCCTTTTGTGTGTTTTTTTAAACCAAACTCATCCATTTCTCTTCATCCACCCTCCTCTCACCCTCCTCAGGTGGTGTGTAGTGCACTGTCAAGCACAGTGTGAATCAATGACTGGTGCTCCCGCCCACAGGTAAAGGTTAGAAAGGTTCACTATTGAATTATTTCTGCACTTCTCTCATTGCTGCCATCTCCCTGCCTGCTTTTAGTTGATGTGGTTGAGGCACTGGAGGGGACTCTTTTTACTAATGCACTTAAAACATGGATGGTTGTTTGTGTTACAAAAGTATCCAGTCTGTAAGGATGTTTTCTCCAAGTCTTACTAACACAACATGAATTTGCACATTAAGCAACATGCAGTACACACATGTGTGCTTAGAGATACACAATTACACTCATACACACTCTGATCACTACTCATGCCTATCTATCAGAGAGTGGATAATGAATCACAACATCTGTGCTTTCAGCGAGCCTTTGTTTCATCTGCCTTTATTCTAATGGAGCCTTCGGAGTGTGAGGGCAACATGCTGCTGGATAGGGCATCCTTCACTCTCTGGTTTTGTTTTGCTGTCAGCGAGGCTGATCGTCTCTGCTGGACCCAGGGTGAACTCATCCATAGCACAGATCATGCCCTTTGATCCACCAGCTCTCTCTGGGGGGCACAAACAGCCTTATTAAAAATGGCTAAATAAAACTTTCCAAGCCTTGACTCGATAGTTCCCAAACTTTACCCCTGCTTTCTTCTGTGATGCTGCCTATGGTCAAATTGAGCTGCCTAATTCTGACAGCGAACAGCACTGTTCACCCAATACCAAAACATGGTAACAAATGAAGCAATCAAAGTGTTTAACAATTTATTGGTTCTAGTTACTGCACTACCTGGCATACACTTGCACTACAATCAATATCATAGATGAGAACATGCTGAATGTAAGATGATAATATGTGCCTTAGGGGAAAGTTCAAGTAAGTAGCATGCAGAAAACTTGTGAAAAAATAAAATATTACAACTACTACACATTAGCAATCAAAAAAATCCAAACAAAAGGAAAACTCTATATGTACTGTATCACAACCACTTGCAAGTTCATGTAACGGATTAACAAACGGATTAACTTATCAGAGACAAACACGACTGGCACTTCGTGATTTTAAAGACTCAGTGGACTTGTTATATTTTGTGAAGCAGTAAATGTTGATAAAACCATGCATCACATTCTTTAATAAGAAAAGGAATTTAAAACCAAGCAATACATTAGTCATGTGTGCTATAGAAAGTACCTCATGCCTTCCTATCCCAAATGGACATGTTTCTCCTTCATCTCATCTACCTGCTTGGCTGTGACATGACTGCTGCTATAATTAAACCCATCACAACCATTATGTCTTTGTCACTTAATCTATTCTCTCCTCACTGTCTGTGTCTGTCTGTAACCACAGACTTCCCGCCCTCAGCTCTGACTGACAGCCCCCGTGGAGGCTGTGGTCACTCAGTGTGAGTGACACGAGGGGCAGCAGGGCTACTTCATTACCTCCTTCCCTTTCCTCCAAGCTCTTCCTGGTGCTGCAATCCAGCACCTCACACCACCGATGGCCACCTCTGCTCTAGTATCCACTAGCAAAGCCTCTAGGCCTGAAAATAGAACTCATTAACACGTTTAGTAAGTACAAATGAGATGACTGTCTCCTGATGGACTGTCTATCTTTTGGATCAGCTTTCAAGGAGAGTGTCTGGTAATGACAAGAGAGAGGGAAACCAATATTATAATGTGCTGCCGTCTCTTCTGAAAATGGGCTTGATGACAGGGAGAGCCTCTCGCACCCACACACAGCCCGATTCTCACTGTGGACACCTATGCGTGTGCTCATTTATGGTTATGTGAGTTTGCAAAATAAAATCTGGTGCATATTTACACCCACACAACATAACTCATAGTGAAATCACACACAGGGTGTAAAACATACACAGTTCACACAAGGTGAACTCAGCATGACCAATCTCGCCATGTTCATGTTTTAATTTTGAGAGGCTATTGCTTTTGTTGTAGCATGACTCAACCTGCCCTCACTGAATTAATCATTTTTCTCTTTCCTTCTGTATCTTTGACATTTATGCTGCCTCTCTTCTCCTCTAAGCTAGATGTAGAGCCTGTGCAGGCACACCAAGACTGATCTGAACACCAGACATTTCTATTCACTTTCTATTGTGGAATAAACTGGTAGCATTCTGGTCAATTTGCTATTAAAGGATGAGCCAGCAGAGGTATTCATTCCCACTCTGTCCATAAAACAGTGGGCACAGGAAGAGAAAAGACTTGCTTGTGTTAGTTAGAGCAGCTGTCATAGGAATGCTGATACACAACTGGAAAATCTATAAAGTCATCATTTTGACTTTTTAATAAACCTCTAGTCTTTTGTAATATTTTCAAAATGAAAAGTAATGTATTTATGAATTTCCTGGCACGTTCCATGGACAGCAAACAATTTCCTATGCTGCCTTGATGCCCTTCGGACAGGCATTAGAAGGCAGGCGACTGACGGAGGCCTGACTGAGCTCCGGGCCCTCTGGGGCCCAGCTCATCCTGGTCTGCGCAGTCTTCATCCTCATATCCACTCTGCATCACCAGGGCAATAACAGCCTTTATTAAAAGCGCATTGCCACAGTGTCTGTCTATCTGTCTATACAACTTACTCTGAGATTGGCCACAGTGTGGCATGTAGAAAGGGTCTGGTGGTTAGGGGCTACAATATCCTGTTTCTCCAAAGGTTTACTTTGCACTTTAACAAGCATGAATAAAGGAGGACATTCCAGAAATGGCTACCGTCTGTTTTGCTCTCGCCTGTGGGGACCAAAAGCTCAGACTGTGGCCCTTGCATGCCATCAGAGCGTGGCCTGGCTCACCTCTGATTTTACCTGGCTTTAAAAGCTTTGGTTTAGCCACTGGACATGCAGATAGCTGAAGTATGGCAGCAGGGGAGAGTAAAGCCATGTTAATATGTTGTAAAAAGGCAGTTAGAGTCAGGGGATGAAACAAAAAGATGAAATCATTGTTCTATATAGTAAATATCAGACATTTGGTATTGTATTTTGACAGACTAGTTGTCGACACATCCTATTTGCCGTCACTGAACCTCAATATGAGCTGCAAGGTGTAGGTGTCTTTCCTCTATTTGCTTTATTGTTGCATTTTTCCATGTCACAGTAAATTTTCCAGCTTTTCTGAGTGTCTTAAGAATTATGCATAAGGCAGAGAGAAATGCCTCTGTTGTCAGGACAGGCCTTGCTATTAGGTGTGTGACCCTGAAAGCGCACCCCTTTTAGTGAAACAAGCAACGGATCTCATATTGGATACCACTATTATGCAGTAATTTGTATGCATCCTTTCGTCTCATTTCCATTTAATAATGCACGCAGCTTCCCTGCCCAGTTTCTCAAACTGGTCATTAAAAGTAACGCTGATCTAAACTGGAGGTTTAAGTCCCACTTACAAGCTCTCACCAAGTGGTGGATGAAACAAATGCAGAGTCAAAGTAAGATAACCCCTCCCCAAACCAGTCCCTCTTTGCCCTTGAATACCCAGGCCTCTGTGTCGACACAGACGAGAGACAATGACTGGTGGCTGCCCAGGCAGCCCCAGCCTTCTCCTTCCCAGCCTCCTAGGCTCACAGACAGGGATTTCCTCCTGCGATGAGAGCCAAGCCGTCACAGCCCAACGATCAAGGGCCTGCCATCTGTGACTGAGGCAGATTTACAGCAGGAGCTAATCCACACTGTCAGCCATGTTTGTTCTCCCTCTCTGCCTCTTCTATACACATACATATAAACACAGAGACATACACCAATACTGAAAATACTAATATTTTACTCCAAAATAAAATGTGCTCTCTTGTTCTCCCTCTTTCTTTCATACGCAACAAAGCAAATCTTTCTTGTAGAAGGGCATCTACCCTTGTAATTTAACTTTGGCCTTTGTAAAGAAGTGATCTCATTCGGTTCTATGCTCAAAAAATAACTGTAGTTGATTAAATGTTAAGAAATGAGAAACCTCAATGTGTCATTGAGTTATATGCCCTGGTGAACATCATTCACATGAAATAGGGTCAACATACACTCAAGTGTCACACGAGCTGTCACACGCAAGTTCCCCAAACTTGTTTTCCCTACTTCTACTGCACTTATTCCCAAGTTGCTTTTATTCTCTATATACAGTGTTGATGTCTGACATACATCCTGATGCTTTACATTTACAGTTGTCAGCAGTCATTATTTACCCCTTTGACATCAATATGACACAAGTTTTACTTTTTCTCTGTAGCCTTAAATATATTTTGTCCCCATGCTGTCAAACCAGCTGTCCTCAAAAGTGAAAATGTAATGCTTCTCTTTTGCCTTCTATATCACATGCAAGCCTCTTTTCTATTTTTGTCTATACCTGGTAACAAGCTGCTATCCTTAAACTCAAAGTTTGGTGGGGAAAAGTGCAGTGGTCAAGACAGTGCTGAGCTCTGTTCAGTAAACTCCACACACAACACACAGGGCAGCTGTGTGGGGCTGGGGTCCTTTGAGGCCTCCTTTGTTTCCTCATAGATAAAGGGTTAAAGAAGACAAATGGAGGCGGGGCTACAGAGTAAAATGCCTAAGCAGCACATTTTCAGTATGAGTAAGAATTAAAACAATGCAGGCCTTTTATCCTTACATTAGTCTAATTGGACAGGAACCTGATTTCTGCTGCCCTTGCTCTGCTCGACATCGAGCCCAGAGAAGATATGTGGCACCAAATCTCTATAGTATATGTTTGCTGCATCGTTAAAAGAGCATTAATATGCAAGGCTGTTAAGTGTAAAACATACCAGATGATGCATGAGCTAGCCTTACTTCATTCTGTTGTCAGCTAACTACACCAAGATTACAACAAGATTTTGGCTCAAAGATTGACATCTAAAATGGAGGAATTCTGGGGATTTTTAAGTCACAGTTATGTCATGCTCCCCTCCTTTCCTATGAATTTTTTGTGTAATTTTGTCATGTTTTAGATGGCAGTTGTGAACTTTCTCTGGTGAAAAGAAAGCTTCATATGTTGTAGGAAAAATCCCAGGCAGGCTACAAGCCCAGCATCTAACACTAGCAGAGAACAACTTACAGGATCACAGAGCAGCAGCAGGCAAGGGAATTACTGTCTAGGTGACCCAGAAATCTAGGGGCAACTTTGTTTTAACAAGCCAGGGAATGTTCCACCACTTTAGCAACTATGCCTGAACCACAAAAAAGGGCCCTGTGCCACAGAAGAGCTAGCAGAGAGGAAATTAAACATTACACTGGGAGGGAATGGTTCAGTCATAGTGCAGGGGTGGGGCTATGACTTGGACCAGCACAGCTGATGCTGTTGGAACAAGGCATTTGGGTGTGAAACGGTGTAAGTGAGAGGTGTAGAGTCAGCAATTTTAGAGTTAATGAGTGCAGACAAAGAGGCACAATCATTACTGAGGTAATTTGATCAAGATGTCTGGTCCACTTTTTTGCATTTTATTTAAAACCCTCTTGAAAAGAAACAAATGGAGATGGAGTGTTAAACTGAAAACAATGAGCAAAATCTAAAGCGGAAGGGTGGTCCCCATATTTAAAGGAACACCAATCCCAATAATCAAGTATCACCACACAATCAGATGGTAAAGACATAAAATCGCAAGCACTTTGACACCTTCAGTTGAAATTCAATTCCTTTAGCATTTTGTTGGATACTGATGGTCCGTTCAAGAAAGTGGCTATACTGTAATGTGATGAGGCTCTGTGGGAGAATACTTGTTGTCTACACCCATTATCTAATGTAGGACTCAGATCTCTCACCCTGGCACAAACATGGACATCTAGCACATCAATGGTTAAAATAGTAAAAAAAAAGAAAAGACACTGATAAGCACAACTTCTGCTATATAAAAAAAGAGAAAAACACATTTATTTGCAAACACCACAACAACTCCTCCCGTCTGAACACATAACAGTAAATTCCCATCCCCCAAACCTTTTAACCTAAATGGCCCTTCCTCTTGCTTTTGCATGTTCGCTTGTCCACTGTACTGTAGTCATTAACATATTTGGAGTGCAGCGAGCAGAAAGCTTAATTGTCCCTAATTGCTCAGCTAAATATGTTCTCTAATGATTTGCTTCAGATCTGTGACTGCCTTTTGCGCAATTTCCCGGCCGCTGGCTTCATTATCCCTGCCTCCTTGGAACAAAGCGTCTTCACAGGCTGGCCTTTTTTTCCCCTACATAACACAGACAGCAAGTATGTGTGCGAGGGAAGTAATGGTTCCCTCTTGGAGGGACGCACAATAGAGCCCCTTTGTCAGGGCACAGGAGTTAAAGTGATTAGAAAACCAAATCTCTGCGAAGAAAGAGTGTTAATTGACCACAGTTCACTCTTCCTAATCAGTCCATAATAAATGAGCAGTGAAGGCACTTTGTTTCAGTCTTGCTACTGTTGTTGTAGCTGTGTCTGTTTTTTGGTGTTCTTGTTGTTGCAGCTGCTGTTGTTGTTCGGCTCCTCCTTCTCTGGCCTTAATTTGGTCCTTGTAAGTCATTAATGGGTGAACATGGCTCCTTTTTACAGGGACCTTTGCTTCGATTGTGGAATGCGGGCAATACTGTGTTTAAATATTTACGCCTGAAATTATTAAAATCTTTATTTAATTTAAAATCTATTTTTAAAAAGTTGGATTATTATGATAAACAATATTGGCAGAGTTTGTCTGAATTTCACTCAGTTCCGTTGATGTAACAAAGCATTAATTTTTTAATGCATTAATGCCACCTCTATGGGAATATTATATAAAAGTGGAAAGACAGTGACCAACTTTGAGAGCAAATATTGACAACTCAGGCAACTCAAGGTTGTGCATTTATGTGTACAAGAGAGAATGTCATAGATGAAGACATCAACAAAGTAAAACAAAGAAATAACGCATGCAATGAAATACTAAAACAGGACCTTCGGGGGGCCAGTTCTGACCTGTATCTGAAGAAGGGCATTTGCGAATGGTGAAGATGGAGCTGAGATCCTCCTCTTCCTCTGGAAGGCCCTTCTGCAAGCGCTGGAGTTTCCTGAGGCTCTCGCTGCGCTGGTGCTTCATGGAGCGCACATGCTGGATCAGGTTGAGCTTGGCCTTGGTCGAGTAGTTACAGAGCACACAGTGGTAGTAGCAGGCATCACCCTCCACAGCATTTTCGTGCTGCTGCAGGTGCTGTGGGAGGGGATGGAGAGAGAGACATAGAGAAAGAAAGGCACACAGAAAGAGAGAGGAAAAGAGAGAGAAAGAGGTTATTGTAGATGGCAGAGAGCTGGCTAGGCACCACCGACTCACTTTCACTCACACAGTTGGCAAATGAACAAATCAATTCCCAATCACAGCCCTGTTGTTTAACATCCAGACCTCTTCCTCTTCAGGACAACTGTTTGGACTGCGCACTTTGTCTGTGTGAGTGTCTGTATCAATGGGGTAACAGGACAGGAGAGGCCTGAGAGGCACGCAAATCTCAGAGGCCCAAAGGAGGGCAGGAATCACATCAGCCACCCTTCAGAAGCTGTGGGTCTACAGCTTCACAGACGGAAGGGAGCATTGATCCCCTTCACTCAACAGAAGCCTCTCGTCTCTGAAAAGGAAACTCCAAACATCTGCCTGTTTCACGCATGGGATACTAAATATTGATCATAGCGAGTTAAATCCTCGCTCTCTCATAGAGAAAGAGGCAAAGTCAGCTGG
Organism: Ctenopoma kingsleyae; assembly: GCA_032353495.1. Classification (NCBI taxonomy): domain Eukaryota; kingdom Metazoa; phylum Chordata; class Actinopteri; order Anabantiformes; family Anabantidae; genus Ctenopoma; species Ctenopoma kingsleyae. Next base: position 7,636,790 of record JAUBNQ010000017.1, on the reverse strand, counting down.
TAGTGAAGCAGGAGGGAGATTTGTTCTGAGAGAAACTGGAACATTCCGCAACAGGAGGACAACCTTCACAGGACAGGAAATCAGCATCAGTATTGACCTGTCAACCCCAGCTCTTCCTCCAAGAGTCAACAGCAGGCCTAGTCTAGCCTTCAGCCCACCCTCCGTAGTGTCACAACATGCGTAACACCCTGTCGTGACACCATACCACCGCAACCTCTTGTCACACCACAGAGCTCCAGTCTAATTACCTCCTGCGTGCCTCAATCAATGATGCAAGTCCAACACAATATGGTTGAGCCTGGTGTGAGCAACAGAGTTATTGACCATTATCCTAAAGTATCACACTGATGGTTTCTGCATGTTTACAATAAAAGCCCCAGACTCAGTATGGCCACTTGTGTTATGCCTGTTATGTGCTGCTCCTATATCAAACTCTGGAGTCTCGCTGTGGCTACAATCAATGTCAATCACCAAAAGTTTTCCTCTTTTCACTCTAATCTTCTTGGCCCCCATGTCTGCAATGAGACATGCTGAGAGGACAAAAAATAATTGTTTATTTTAATATAATGTCCACAAAATGACTGGATCAACACAGACACTTTATAAGCTTTTAAAATGTAATTTGTGATGACTAACTAAGGTCAAAATGAGCATGAAACAAGAGTAACTCCACGTCCTGAACCAAAATTTCCTCATTTCACCATTTCTAACCATATAAAAACACTGAAGAAAATATACCTTCAGAAATAAAAATCTAATTATAATTTCATTACAACTGTAATTTTTTAAAATCTGGTTTTACGCAATTCTTCATTTAAACAGTATAAACAGTGTTAATTTACTTTATGCATCAGGCTTACGCTTGAGGTTTAGCCCAAATGATTCATCAATAAAAAACTGAACTATCCTCTCCTGCACTGGAAGGGATGGTTTGGCTGGTTGGAAAATGTAAAAAGCAATGGAAACATTAGATATTTAACCACATTACATCTAAATCAGGTGTTGACAGGCCAGTGAAAAAAAGTCATAACAATATTATGCCTCCCTAAAATGCACTTGTCCCTTTCTCCTAATGTTTAATTTTCTGGCAATATTGTAATATTGCTATGGGGTTTTCTGAGCTATTGTGTTTCATTTTCTTTGGTTTCATATTTCTCACTTCTACACCTAAAATGTGCATTAAGACACCACTTCCAGGAAAAAGAATAGGAGTTTTTTTTTTTTCCTCCTTTTTGTGAGCCCCACAGCTCGGTGTAATAGAGTTATTAGGTGATTGTAAAAGGCTCTGTGTCTCTGTGTGCTCTCCTTTCTCGCCTCATTTTAAGCCATCCATGATGTCATGAATAGGTGTTGCTGGATACTGGGGGACCCCTCCTCCTTCACCTCTTTTTCCTCTGTGCACAAATATTGCATCAGAACTAAGATAGAAAGAAACTTGAGAGATAGATTCAGTTATAGATATCACCAAATCCATCATGCAAACTGATTTTAGTCACAGCAGATGTCTTGAATTAAAAAAAGAGAGTTCTTGCCGCAAATGAATCAGAGCTCCAAAAATCTACAAGACAAGTTTAAAAAAAATGACAGCACCTGACCAAAACTTCAAAGCTAGTCTCAGGAGGTAGAAAAAATCCAGGGAGTTTTATAGTTTCCCATAAAAACCATAGGGTTTATAAAGGAGTAAACCTGAGCCTGCCTGCCCTAGAGTTGGTCATAATTCACTATAAACCTGACTGGCTAGGAAGATAGCCTCAGCAGGGCCACAACTGGCTTGTAGCTCTGTCTACAATGTCAAACGGTTACACCTGTAAACCACCACTTTCACCATCTTTGCACTGGCCTTGAACCAAGGCTGTCTGGGGCATTTTAGAGTAAGTGAAAGAGATCAAACTGGCAAACAGTGCTCAGTGAGGAGGCCCCTGCACATTCAGTTTTCTTGAAAGGCAAACTGATACAGTCATACAACATCACAACTCTGATCATCACATATACAAACTCTCTCAAACATGGATTCTCAGTGGATTCTTTAAGAATTATCCATGTCAGATACAGCACACAGAAAATGTACACCTGCAGTCTATCTCCCTCTGTGCTTCACACACATGCATACACACTTTGAATGTGAAACATAATAACGCACAAGACAGGGTCTATGTCTGTTTCCTATGAACCTGCAATGAAGCCCCTAGTTGATAAATCACCTCCAACTGGAGTGGAGGAATTTGGCAGCTTAATGAAAAAGTCATGTTGAGCTGGGAGGAGTTGGTCGGCCTGGCTCTGGGGTTTCTAAGCGCCCTATCAAGGCCCCAACAGGAGGGGAGCTGTGGACTGGCTGGGTCAGTGGCACAGATTCAATATCACTGAACTGTTTGAGAATTAAAAGCAGTCCTGTAGGCGATTCAGCTGAGCTGTACAAGTATGTGACTACTTAGAATGCAGTGATGGGAGACATGCTGTGCACATTTGAATGTACTTTATGTGTGGCCTGATTTAACAGATAAGACATGTTAATTGTAGGTACCTTAGTTTTCCCCCATATGTGAGTCATCACGTCTACAGCTGTTTTTACAATACCGTATACTGCAAAAACTGAGACTGCTTAAATGACACTAAATTGTATTACAACAACTATTATTGTTCTTATAGATTGAGATGTTCATAATTACATTTGCCATAATACAGTATATCATCTTCCTTTGGATTTTTCTGCAGAAAGGTCCAGTTATAAGTTTTATTTTATACTCTGCTGGTTTTCATAGTTCAAAAATGCTATGATGGTTGTTCAAGCCTCTTCGATGGAGCACCTTGTCTTTTTCTGTGGAGGCTGAAGCAGTACTCTGTGCTTTTTCAGGTAAAGAGGGACAGGGGCGGTGTGGGCACCACCCCATTCTCTCTCACACAACTCTACAGTGCACCTTGCCCTCTGAGTGGGCAATACACGCCTGTATCAGTTTCACCACCCACCCAGAGCTCTGCATACATCTGCATTTCCATCCACTTAAATGCAAAGTAAAAGTGCACCTTTAACACAAAACTGTGTGGTTGCTGAGAGAGTCCAGCTAACACAAGATGGAGGTGGGTTTTACTGGAAGGGTGGAAGGGAGACAGAGAGCCGGTAATTCCAAAGAATGACTCCCAATGGAGCCGTAGAATATGCAGCACGAACACGCAACAAACACATACAAAAGTATAGACAAAAAGAACATCAGAAATGTACACAGACAAACATGCGCACACGCACGTAGAGACTCACACAGCCACATACCATTATGATCATATCCTAATTTCCACCATTAAATTTGGCAGTGCTGTTAATACAAAATTAATGCATTAAAACAGATGACTATCTGTGAGCTAAATAGCTATCAATTCTAAGAGAGCTGCCAAATTCCCTCTGTGAGAGAGCCAGAGTACCTGCCTGGATATTGCTTTGTAATTGTCTCCCTGATTCTCAGCACTAAAAGCAAGTGTGTACACACACACACACACACACACACACACACACACACACACGCACACACACATGTGTGTACACATGTATACATGTACTTCATGGGAAGCTTACATGGGTTATAACTCTGCAATTCACAATTCAAGCCATGCAGACCACTGGAATAAAAAAGACGTGTGCTTATATGAATCACTAAAATCACAGACATATGAGTCAGGTTTTCTCTATCATCTGACAATAAACTGAAATACTGGTCCTGGCTTGAGATGTGTTAGGAAGTCAACTAGCACCTTTGTTATTCAAAGAATAAATTCATAGTGATGTCATGGCAGCAATTATAACCACTGAGGTAACTGTATTTGACTCTGAAGTGAGACAATGTAATTTGCCTGTTGGGTTGAAAAACACAAAAGAGAAAAGAACACACCCTTGTGTGGCTCACGTCTCACTGTATCACAACTGTGGACAAAGCACCCATGTGTACCTATTTTTTTTTTTTTACTATCCTGTTGAATCCAAATGACATCCAAAAGGGAACTTCTCATATGTCGCTGCTGCCTAATTCTGAGTGATATAAATCGACATCAAGTTAAATTTAAAAACAGACTACTTTAATGAGGAGGATTAAGTTTGGGTTAAGGTCTAGAGAATGAAGATATTTCAATGTAATGACCCGTTTCTTCCCAGCAGCTGTATATTTATACATGTGCATAGATTTGTTGGGGACTTGATTCTCATAAATCTGCACTCTGGGATTCCCCTGGAACGTAAGCAGGTTATTTAGCAAAGCAAAACAGAGTGACTGGAGTCAGCGAGTGCTTGCATTTTGGCCTGTTATTCCCTGTCTGCCAGCAGCATGAACAACAGCTCCAACCACAGAGGCCCCACTGGGTGCCAAGTGTGGTGGCTGCTTTGAATTAGCCCCTGCAAGCTGAAACATGCCTAAAAGTTAGGTTGTGGCTTAAGGGGACTGTGTATTCTGGGCCCAAACTGCCTACCTACTGCTTGCTTCCTGAACATCATCCTCATCCTTGTCCTTTCTTTCCCTCTACTACTCCTAATCCATGCCACCCCTGCACCGCATCCTGTCCCTGTGTTTCAAAGCCCATAATGTGCTAAGTTACTTCCTCTACTGCCTTGCCGTAGACATGATCCATTACTACCGGTGAATAAAAACAGGCTGTGTATTTGTCTCTGGGAGGGAAGAGAGAGACAAATCGGACCTCTGTGTCATAAGGGAGGGCAGCAAGGTAAAGATGGATCACAGTCGCTGTCCTTGGAGAGGATAACTTAACGTAGGCCTATGAAACAAAGTAGCCTGGGAGGGGTCGCAGAGACACTTAAAGACAGTAAAGCTACTGGTGCTCCACAACCACCACTCTTACTTACTTTAACTTTAAATAAAGCAATAATTATTGAATTCCGTTTGAATGAGTAAGATGCTAGAAAGTAAACAATGGGAACATAATTGCAGAGGGAAGGCAATCAATGCAGGCAGTCATTTGGGCCATGTTGATTATGTAGGCTGTTGTATGTACTCTCTGTGTGTGTGTAAATGTGTGCACATTCGTGTAGCTATTGCAAATCTAAGTTGAGCTAAGGGGAGTATGCGCTGTGACAAGGAGCTGAGTAATACACTCTCCCATACGCATGCACAAAACAAGAGCTGGGTAATCCCTCTTTCAATAATGACCCAGGGCTCTAAACAATAGCTCTCAATCAGCTGATCAATGTGTCCACATAATTCATGTGCAAGTCACTGTCTTTAAAAGGGGAGGAGGAGAGAATAAGCAAGCGGGTGGTAGGGAGATCAATGCCCTGTGTGGTGATAACGAGCCTGGGCCTATGCCCACAGGAGCCCCACACTGGCGTCCACGGTCTCCCTCATTAAGAACATTTGGATACGTATGGCTATACATACATAATGTGCACTTCTAATCTCAGCCACATAAACACGTTTTCCCTCATCTTAATGAGCTTGGTCTTGCTTTTGTGACACACAGAAATGTCTCGAAAACAGTCAGGAAATGATGTCAATCCTCAAATAAAAAAAAGAGTAAAGCAAATTAACAGCAAGCTGTTGGCCTCCTCTTTCAGTAGCTAATTAACAGCTTAACCTCCTGGTGCTTTTATGAAAGCCATGCTGGGAGGAGTTTGCCAAAATTGCAGTACAATAAGTCTGCCTGCAGGAGGCGAGAGTAGGGTGGAGCCATGGGGGTACCCAAACAACTGTTACTGCTACTTGATGACATGTGTACTGGCAAGGTACCATCTGGAAATTGAATGAGGCAAATCAGGACCTGTCCTGGCTCTCCTCTCTATTACCCACAGCACTGTGTTAACATAACAACCCTCCATTTTGGACAGTGGTGACAATAATTACTAGTACTGGGCTGGGGAATAACATTTTCTTTTTATTTCAGCAAAACAGGAGGCACACAGCAGGCTGAGATATTCAGGCCTTGAGTTTGAATAATGGTTCATTGCATCAATGTTTTTACTAGTAATTACAAAAATATCTCATGACATTAG